>VZTT01004863.1:87934-125570 GCA_013400855.1 Buphagus erythrorhynchus | reverse complement strand
TCCAATCCAAACCATGCTATGATCTTACAGTGCTCTGCAGGTCAGGAGACTGCATCCCTCTGCTGAGCTTTAGCCCATCACAGTGTAACAAAGCTCCATCCCGGCAATGAATGTGCCCTGAGCCCAGCTCTTGTCTGTAGAATGGTCTTTCCAGAGAGGGAAATCAGGGATGGAAAGTGAGTTTTGAACTTGCACCAGAATCTGCACTCTTTATGTATGAGCAATGCTGATGTCATTTCCAGGGTGCCTGTCAGACACCTGAATTAGATTGTGGCACTAGAAATACAAGGTGTGACATGAAGTAAAGGCCAGTTTGCTTTTCTGTTGATGGTCATGTGGGCTCTCTGAGACTGATCAGGTGCATAGCCTGCATTCACACTGTGTAAGTAAAGATACAAGTAATACAAGCACTGGTTTATGGCCAGTGGTGGTCAGTGTTTGCTGAGCTGGGCTGCTGATTGATTCAAATTGCATTTCATGCAGGGCCAGGACTTTTCAACTGAATCATTTTGGCCACCATAGAGCATCAGATTTCTCTATATCTGATCATATACCTCTTTCTCAATATACATAGATATATTGAGATATACATAGACACAAACACACATATATATATGTATGTATATAACTTACCTGGCCAAACTGCTCCTTTTGTGCAAGTATTTCAAGAAGGGATTGTTCTCCAGCTTGAGAATTTTGTGTTGGTTTATCTGCAGATCTTGATAAGCTCAGTTTTTCCTGTGTTGCTAGCACCAGTCCTGCTGCTTTGGGAAATCCATCCATTTTATGTCATTTGCCATGTGAATTTGAGATCCATTAATGCACTGCCTATTTCTGTGGTTGTGTAGGTCTCTGTAAAGACCACCAGGTAGCCCAGATTTTGTTGGACGTACCTCAGTTGCCATATACTTCCCAAAGAGCCTCTGTTGAGCTGGATTGTTTCCAGGGCTCCTTAAGAGGAATGAGGAGTGCCACATCTGGCTAACAATTTGCTGTAGCCAACATGTGAGTTTACTTCAATGAGAGCAGGATTTTTGCTCATGGATCAAACATCAAAGGATTCTTACATAATGCAACATCTTTTAGCACTGGTAAAGTATTAGGTCGTAATCATGTAGTGCTCTGATATATTTTGTTATTCTATTTTATTTCTGAATGTGGTTCACCTCAACTCAAATGATTCCCTAGCCTTGTAGAAAATAGTAATACAGGTGACTTACACTGAGTCTTGGTTAGATAGCTGTGAATTTTTCCTGCACCCTTAAGAAGCACCAGCATCCCAAGCATGTGCAGCCAACTTTCCTGCTTCCTTGTCTCTCTACCACATCTTTCAGGTGGCTTTGAGACTCAGAGAGCCGAGGAAAGAGGATTCTCTGGTGGGTGTGGTAGGCTTGAGCTTGCCGAGGGCTGGGCTGGGCAAGCAGGCGGGCCTTGGATGAGCAAATCTCACTGTCTGGCATCCCATGCTTCACTCCGTCAGTCGGTCACCCCAGAGGGCAGTGGGAGGCATCGTTCTTTAATGGGTGCTTTTACTGTGAAAATATAGGTGTTGAAACAGACTTTGGTAAGGAATTTACAGCTCCTGCCAGCATGCAGTTTTCATGTGTTGCGTTTAGCAAGGGTCTGCTTTTACATTTCCCTGTGGAGTGTCCAGAACAGATACACAGGTATCATTTTTCTGCTTAATTGATGAGATTTTCTGTTGGTTTCTGTTGCCAGTTTTTCACTTCCTCCTCCAAAAATGTAGCATGCTTAGTTCCCTATATGAAGCTCATTTTTCTAGGCAATAATTAGATTTTCAGATTTCAAATATTCGAGCTACTTCTACAGTGAAAGCTGGCACATAGGGATCAGAATAGAAAGTTTGGAATTGTGGAGGACATTTCATCCTGGATTTGTGTAGGGATAAATCCTCTCCAGTGCCATGCTTTATAGTATTACCCATTTGGAGAAGTCAGGGCTGCAGGTTTCTGAACATCTTCCTGAGAGCAAGCTTGCCGTTTGTCAGCATTTGCACTGGCACAGGCAGTGAAGGCTTTTACAGCAAAACAGCGCTGATCAGCTCTGGTTCTGCTCCTCACCACCCCTCCCTAGGCTTCCAGGGGGATCTGTCTTTCCTGTCACTCAGGATAACGATTCCCCACCGGCAGCACAGCGATCCAGAAATGCGCTGTAATCTTGCTGAGAGCTTGGTTCCCCAGCTGGGACTGCTGGATTTACACAGCCAAGCACTAGATAGTTATTGCACTTAAACTTGTGTGTTGGTGTGCTGAACCTCCAAATGGGCTGATGGGTCTCTCTTTGTCTGGAAATAGCCTTGGTTCTTGGAGTGGTGAAATCTATGTATTTCATTGCATATACTGGTTTAGATTTAACTTGATCTAGCTATTCAGTTTTAAAAGATTCCTTTCTCTCTCTTTTTTTTTTTTTTTTTTTTTTTTTTTTNGTTTTTTGTTTAAGGGTGGATTATTAATACATTCCCAGATTGGTAGTTAGTGCAATGGATATTTAATTGTAAATGTATATCTCTAATTAGAACTTGGTACATGTATGCAAAAGTTCCTTATCTTGCAGTTTCTCAAAAACACACATATTAAACCGCAACCTTGCCCTTCAAAAATACTATTCTGTGTATTTAAAGGTCTGAATGACCTTTTAATCAGACGTTACACCTTTACTTCCAGCTGATATGACAACGTCTGACAGTAACTCAACCTGATGTGGCAAGAAAATAAATAAAAGCCGTCTCAGTCAATACGTCTTTAAATCTCTCTATCTAGCTGTGATTTTGTGTTCAGGCAGATGCACCCACAGCAGAATATTACATATAGTTTTCAAGTGAAGACAATGTATCGAGTTTAGTATGTTTGCATGTTTGACTGTTCTTCTGAGGTCAATGTAGTCCTGCAATTGTTTCCTGCCATTCTGAACTCCAGCCTCTTCTGCAGCCAAGCTCTTTATAAATTATATATCTGTAAACCTCGCTCTCAGCAGCCATCTTACAGCCCACACAGACCGGTGTGGATGAAATTGCATTAGCTCTCCTCAGAGTACCTGGGTGCGAGGGCTGCTGGGCTCTGTCACTACTTGTGCTCAGGCTCACCTCATGTAGATGGGCAGAGCAGGGACTGCTAAAGATGGGTATGAACAATTCCTTCTTTTGCACCACCAACACAAAGAAAACTCACAGTAGTCAGGGTGATTGTATTCAACACACTAGCTCATCGTCCTTGGAAGTTAATTTTCAGATGATTTATTGAAGTGTAACATTTTTGGAGGGGGAGTGGATATTGAATTGACAACAGGTCAGAGTTCTGATAATACAGCAGAATTATTTTGATCTCTGGTATTTCCAAGTGCAGAAGCAATAAACATAACAATAACAGCTCCCCTTTCATATGGCTTTTGCAAAAAGAGAAGCTGTGTACTGCTTGAGCCTGTTTATCACAAACTGGGCTAATTATTCAACAAAAAATACATGCCATACTAATGAGCCCTTCCCTGGAATTCAGGAATTAATATTCTGACACCAAGTACAATGCACATTGTACACTGCAGGGTCCATGGTTTGTTGGATTTTTATGGAAAAACTAGGAAAACATATAAAAGGTTTTCCCTGAAACAAAAATTACAGAATTCTTTCAAAAAGAGACATGGTACTTAAATGTGGCACCAGCAGCATCCATAAGAACTTCTTTGTTACAAATATTTATTTACAAATTTCCAGAATTTTCCTTTTAGGAGATTTTTTTTTCAGATATAACACTACTGTTTTGTGGGTAGTTCTTAATGAAACAAGTACTTGTGAGCTGGGACAGACTGATAGAATGTCATGTCAGGGCTCACTCTCCCCTCCCTGGACAGTGCAGTCATTAATTCTGGAGGGGAGACATGTGGGTTGAGATGCATGGGTTCAAGGGTGCTTTCATCATCTTTTGACTGAAGGAAATTGAAGACAAGAATACCTAACAGAAATGACACAGCCTTTGCAGGCTCAGCCCATTCAGCCTCTCATGTAGATTGTACTTTAAAGCTATGAAGGGAATTTGCTGCTATTCAAATGTGTATGAAGGCACCTGGATGCAAGTGGATCATTTACAGGGTGCAGCAGGTGGAGGAAGGAGGGGTGAAGTAGCTGTGTTTACACAGGACTGTTTCTGTGTAAGCCAAGGTCCTGCATGTGTGTGAAAGAAAGGACAGGGGCAGTCTGGGCAGCACCCCTAAGTCAGGAGGGTGATTCCCTCACTGGAACGAAGTCATGGATGTGTTTTCAGTTCTTTCTGCATTGCAACCCAAATGTAGAACAAGGTGAGGTTTGAAAATGCCAACCTCTCCTCCTAAGGTGTCTGAAGACACATCACACTTTCTGAGTGACAGAGCAGTGCCTCTGCTACTCCCCTGTCATGAGCATGGTCTTGCCAAGGTGTCTGTTTAACCCACAAACCCACCAAGCCATAACTGCATGCCCAGTATGCCGGGTCAAGCCAGAAACCATTGTACAACCATGGGGTTATTCTAAAAGCACTCTCTGTTTTCCAGATATTTTTTTTTCTAGCGATGTTTACATTTTCATGACTACTTTGTTAACAAACTAAGGAGAAGACAGTGTGTTAGGTGTGTCACATACTGAGTATGATGTATTGCGTGTGATCCTGAAATGGTGTGTGTTTAGAGAAGGATGTTTCTATTAATTGTCAAGCAATGGGAGGCATCATGATGTTCCTAGATAACTGAAAGTATGCCTAAAATGTAAGGGAAAAGATCAACTAGAACTCAAGTATGCCAATGCCACAAAAGAAAGCTTAACTTGTTTTCTTGCTTTTTTTTTAGAGAACACCTGTTCCCAGCGCTGAAGCATTCCGATGGTTCTTTTAAGCAGTAGTGTATCTTATTTTCAAGGCAGTCCGAAGTGAATGGCAAGCTAAAGTCTTGTTTTAAGAAACTGCTTAGTCCACCATTGAAGAATATACTCAGATACTATTTTCATTTATGTATAGGGGTTTCCTCAAAAGCAAAAGACAAAAATCTGTGAGCCTGGGGAATTGGCCAGCTTCTTCACATTTAGTACACTGATTCTTTCTTTGATGTAACTTAGCTATACTAGTGAAGTTGTTGTCTATTTTTAAAGTGGCTGTAAAAAAAAAAAAAGTTTGGGTAAACCCCTGCTATAAAGTCATGTATCTTTGAAAAGTAACTTATCTATACTTCATTTTCAAATATATGTGTTTCAGTACTGTAAACTGTACAGATAGCCGCTTGTATTTTGTGTGTTTAGACACAAGGAGACAATCATGTCTGAGCATCAATGGAGATAAACGGTTTGTACACAACAGTGTGGTTCTGCGAATTAAATCCGGAGCAATAAATTCTAGCTTTAACCATTATTTTGCTAGTTGTTTAGCAGCAGCAGCAACAGCAGCACTGTTTTACCATGCATCCTTCCATAGAGACTTGATGCCAAGTTTTCCAAGATAAAAAGATTGTGACGCATCTAGCAATTACCTTCTGTTGTGGTGTTGTGAGAGGGGAAGACATAACACTTAAAATTAATCTTTCAAGCACTATATTAGAATAGTGGTTTGTGCACTTGCATTGCTTCCAAAGGAGCTTTATAGAGAGATATCTCTCCAAAAATCCTGTTTGGTGTCTGACTCATTTTTCACTGTGCTCTGAGCTGGAGTGCCCAGCATAGGCGGATGTGCAAAACTAGTCGTCTAAATAAAGGTTGTTCTAGGATGCAAAACAGAGTATGAGACCTTAGGAAAAATGATGACTCAGCTTAATTACCCTTCACCTACAAGATCGTATGTAACATTTTCAGTCAATGGAGTAAATATTTTATAAAGTGGAATGCCATATTTTTGGTTCAGGTGGAGCTCTTCGCAGTTAAGTGAGTTTTGACAGTTGAACTGGTTTAGGTCTCACTTGCATTTGTGCTCATTTGAGAGCCTTGATATTTTTGTGGTATAAAAATGATTTTTTTTTTTTAATGTTTTTTAAGAAAGACCACTTCTCCCCACAAATTTCTTGGTCCACTGATCTCAGCTTTGCTGAATGACTGGTCCCTTAAGCCCCCACAAAAATGCTTTGCTGCTCTTCTTCCTGTTCTAGCTGTATGGAAGAAATGTCTACTCTGTGGAAAGGCAGCACACAGAGGGGTATAGCTGACATGCCGTAAAAAATATGGAGGATTCTTTACTTAGGGATGCTTATTATTAATTGATCATCACTTTCTATTGCTTGGCTTTGTCATACTACTCATGAGTGAAAAGGCCATGCTACCAAAGTAAGTGAATGCTGATGTGCCGTGTATTTGATAGATTCATAATTTTATACAAGATAGGCCTATCAATAGTTCCACAGACAAGGTGTTGGGCATGGAAATAACCAGTTAATGTTGCACAGCACATGCAAATCTCCTACTGTTTCAGCACTTTCTCCAGTTTTTGCAAGTACTTCAGCCTTTGGCCCCTGGTCACACTTACTTGGTGAAGCATGAGGGATGGGTTGGGAATGCTCCAGTGTGGGACCTGTGCAGATGGGGAAGAGGCCAGCTTTGGTAATCGAGGGCTGGCAAGTGTTAGGAACAGCCCAGAAAGTAAAGACCAAGGGATGGAGGTGGAGAAACCTCCTTAAGTCACGTGTGTGTGTCAGTAGGACCGAGCAGAACGTGGGTGACCCAGGGTAACTGGAGGGCACAGTTGGGCTGAGCTTACACCTGCATCCTCAGCTTAGCATCAGTGCATGTGTCTGTGCCCTTGCATCATATGACATCACATACATGGCTTCAGAGATGGAATGTCACACTTAAAATGCTTTGTTCATGGTGCCCCTCTTACAGTTTGTGAGATCCTCAGTTGAATACTCATCCAATGCCTATTCAATGAGCTTTGTGTCTGTTTGTATGGCAGCTGTGTATGGATTTTTTTTGTGTTGGAGACTTTTTGGTTAGGGGCCTCTATTACTGATCACTAGACCCATATGAGCTCTGCAAGGTCTTCTCTGCCAAAGTGCTGATTGATTTACAAAATGATGCCTTGTTTGCACATCTGGCTGGTAAGCTTGCCTTGCTCTTTGGAAAACTCTTATTGCTCTTACAGAAGCAGAGGCAAAGTTAAGTTCAGGCTACATTAGGTGTACAAAGATACTCATAGCAATGTACTTACTGTCTTAATACCCTAATGTTGCATGTCTTGTTGTGGTTCCTTTTTTTGTTTTGTTGTTTTGTTTTAAAGAACTGATGGATCTGTATATTGTAATTGTGGTGTTTTACATGTCACTTCAAAATTGTTAAACACACAAACAAGAATACCTGTTAATTATTGAAAATGAATGAGAGGTGATTTTTCTTTGATTTACCCATACGGTTTTCATTTCGGATGTTGTTCCTTTGCACCATCAGGTTTTTAGATTCTGCTGAAACAGTATTTATATGATGCAGTGTGCATAGAGCATTTTAATTAGTGATGTTTGAAGAAGGAAATCCATTTTCTGGCCTGTCTCTCCCCACTGCCCTCCCCACCCCTCCCCATTTATATACATATTTGTCAATCGGATTATTGTCAAGTTCTAATTACCAAATTTGTGCTTTTCACAAGGTCCAATACCGTTTTCCAGTGTGAAAATTTGTATTCTTCTCCATTCTTCATTCTCACAGTGAAAAGTTAAAAAAAAAAAAAGGGTGTGGGCAAAAAAAAAAAGCAGAACTCTTTCTGTCTTCTAGGTGTGAGCGCTAAGCCTAGTGGAAGCATTTTGGCATACCCCAGATAAACTTATGAAAAATGGTAAGCTTGAAAGGGAGGCACTCGTACCCATTCTGTCAATTAATAACAGACCCTCCCTATGAGGGAAAATACTCCCTTTTGTACAGACCCCCTGGTATGTAAGTCCTACAATTAATGTTGAAGAATGTAAAGTCTTTAAACGGGCTATATCTGTAATCAAATAATGAAGAAAGAAAGTAGTTAAATGAACATACCATTCAGGGTCGAATGCATTCAGCAAAAAGCAGTAGTGGGTCTTTGATCATGGTTAGATGCATAGTGATATCAAACAGTGGGTTCTCATGTAACAGCTAAATGTTTCAGATTTTGTTTTTATTAAATTTGGCAGTTTCACGCTGAGCTCTACTGTATTCTTAGTGAACAAAAGACAGCTCCTACGTTAGAAAGTACTCCATTTTCACAATTGCAGGGAACTAGGAGGGTATTTTCAGAAACATGGGCCACAGAAATGTACTCCTTTCACAGTGTTCTCCTATTTCTGAACTGTGCAGTTATCTATTAAATTTTCTAATAGATATTTGTGTAAGGTGTATGTATGCTTGTGCAATTATGGAAAAAACAAGTTTTGGAAAACAGTGTATTTATGAAAAAATAATCACTTATGGGGCATGTACAAAACTGTATAAAAACATTCAATTTGCCCAGTAAAGTTGTTTTTGTGATATTTCTGTGTTGTTGAATAAAGGACTTTAGTATTCAAAATATCTCTCTTTTTCCATAAACAGGTCCTGTTTGTGGGATCTTAAACAAAGAAAACCTCTTTTACAAAAGAACCCTCAAAATGAGCAAGAAGGTCCAAATGCTGACCTCAGTCTTGCATATGGGAATGAATGCTTATGAAGTGATGGTACAATAGCCACAGAGCTTATTCCTTCTCAATTGGCAGTTGATGGAAACGCCATAAGTTGTATAACTGAAGGTAACATCGTACTCTGGATTTTTTAAAATAGCAGAAAAAAATAATGCCTTTTTTTCGACTAGGAATGTTACTTTGAGGTTTTGAGGCTATGAAAGGTTAGTGAAGTAGGAGCAAGACTGATTACAGAACAGCCTTAAGCCCATTAAGGCAGACCTGTGTTGTATAAAGAGTGGACTAGTGAGGGTGGTGTGATAAATTAGCAGTTAGCTTTGTATGGAGAAGCATGCAAAGGTGAAATCTCATCTGTAGCTCTTGCAACAAACAGTAGTCCTGAGGATAGATCATCCTGTTGCTGTTGAAGTACTTGGAATTACAAATATGGTTTGTGAGAGAATGACAACATTATCTTCCTTTCTGTTTTACTGCTTCTCAGTTCAATGTTCAGCTCTCTACCTGTCTCAAAAACTATACATAGCTAAGGAAATGTTTTCCTCTTGACATTTTGTTTCCCCATACTACTCGCCGGCATTAAAGGAACTTCAGATAGGTGGGAAGGTTCATGACAAGTGCTGGCAGCACATCATCTGATTTTGGTGAAATTTGGAATGTCATTTTTCTGCGCATATTCCTTTAATCAACAGAAAGTCTGCTCTTAGGTGCCAAAACAGAATTTTGAATGAGTTTGAAAAATGAGGTAGGTCCTTTAGTCTGTGAGATGCCTTCAATGCCAGCTGATTTTCCAGGGGGAGCCTTGGTGTATCCTTTTGTTTTTAAAGAAAGCAACAAAAGAAAAAGGAACAGAAGTGGATTTTCCACTGATCCTGTCTGCTCTCATCGAAATCCGTAAGGATATATATTCTTGGGAGACGCAGACCGCTCATTAGACAAGAGTGAATCTTGAGGTCTGTTTGAAGAGGAGGAAAAGGGCTGCCAGGTTGCTCAGGCATACTCCATGATCTCTCTGGATTAAATATAGAATTCACAGGGAGGAAATACACTTATTTCATGAGACGGTCGATTTGGAAGCAGGAAGAGGTCTCTGAGTTCCTATTCTTTTAATGCTTTCTCTTTCAACATTTTTTCCCCTCAAGTATTGTTTTATACTGGTCTGAATGAAAAAATTCCCTCAGCTCCGAAGAAATACTTGCCCCAGACATGAACCTTGCAGTTTAAAACTACCTCTAGTTCTTTATAGCTTTTACTTTTTAATTAAAAATAAAAGCCAACAAAACCAAACAACTAAAAATAAAAACCCAGTCAAGAAGCAGGTAATTCTTCAAAGCCAAAACTGACAAACTTACTACTGAGCCTATTAAAGGAAGGAAAATACCCTTTTGTGTGGAAACTCAATTCTTCTAGGCTGTGTTGGGCTCAATTTGGTTTTGCCACTAGCCATGTCAATATTTCCAAGGAACTAGGCTGCAATTATGAACAGCCAAGTGATACAGGGCAGTGTGCCTTCTGGGAGGCTCCCATCCTCCCCACATTCCCATGGGCTTTACCAGATAGCTCGTGGACTTGAAGGATATTATATAGGTGCTTAGTTGTAAGTCTGATCTTACTTTACTGTAAGGATCTACTCAGTTGCCAGTGTGCACTGAGCATGAATAGATGACCTCAAAATCTATAAAGGAAAGAAATTCTTCTTCTATGTAATAGCTGCAGAACATACAATGATGTTTGAAACCACTGTATCTATCTGAGGAAAGAAAGATGAAGTGCTGCAGGATCTGCTCCCCCTGTAGATTTCTCTTGGTTTGCTATTTGGTTTTTGGGTGGACACCCTCAGCTGGGTCGCTGGGTGCTTCAGCAGAGCAGTTTTGCCCAAGGCAGGCAGAATGAAGAAAACGCAGGTAGCAAAATGTTACTCTTTCAAGACAAGGATCTAGATTGCCTAAAGAAGCTGTGATGTTCTGGAAGATTTTCATTGCTCTTTTAAGTTCTCAGCTGATATTAAAGAATTTTCACATTATTAATGTAATAATCAGGAGGAATCTGTCATGTTACCGCCCATTCCTGAAAAAACATGTTTTAGAAGTTAGCCTTAATGGGTTAATTTCCCAACCAACTCTGAAGGTGCTGCTTAGTGTAATATGACTTCCCTATAACAGAAGATGCTGTGACTCTGGGTTCATTGGCCTGTATAGGGCCTTGACTTGCAGAGTCAGGGATCCTTGATAGAAAATAATTCAGAACTCTGGTAGAAGGATCTGCAGGTGTCACGATGTCAGCCAGAGCCTGGTTTAATTATTCAGTGCAGTTCTCCCCATCTTGGTTTATGATGTGTGTAAGCATCCTACATTTAAAAAGAAAGCACCTTTCTTCCCTTGCTCCTTTAAGTCTGCTCTCTTTACGGAGTTAATAAGAGTAACCCTCTGCACTTCTCCAGGAAAACCCAAAGCATTAGAAGAAATCCATGTCTTTTTGGCTAGACATTTTCCTTTGGGAAGAGACAGAAGAGTTAGTCTAGGTCAGCAACTCCTGGTGCTTATTCAGATCTCCTAACAGAGCACTTCTCTGCATTGGATGTAGCTTGTGACCAAAGTCCATACATCAGCTTGGCAATTGGACACAACCCTACAGTACATCAGCACTAAAGCAAACAGGACCCAGTGGGGGACACCACTGCCCTCTCCCTGGTACATGTGACACACACAAGTTTATGCCAGGTGTCCAACACCCTTCCCAGGCAGGGGGTCAGGTTTGCTGTGCCCAGCAGAGAGGTGAACTTCCCCAGATCTAAGGAGCCTGTAGTATGCTGGAGGTTTTTAAGAGATAAGGTTTCTATGTGTCAAGACAGGGGCTAGAACATCTCAACCTACTTGTCTCATTTTAGCTTTTGATGGATAGCTGTGAGTGCTGGTGGCCACCAGGCTGTAGGAGAGGGAGCTAGGCTATTGAGTATACCTCGTCTCTTACATGCCTACATTTTAATGGTCATACCTAGAGATTGATAGTGAATTTGAGCAGCTGATATGTTCACCAAGATTAATGCAGAACTATTGCAACTGGCTTTCAACGTTTTGTTGGAGAATTAGTGAGTAAATAACCTGATCTAGCAAAATATGTCACCCACATTAGGAACTGTGGACTAATTATTGCTTTCTCATACTCTGCTCTTACTTGTTTTGCTTTTTTATCCTGATTGTTTGCATTCCTAGGACTGATTTGCCTTTCTGATGCAATGCCATGTGATCTGCTGATTATTTTTTGTGAGCAATCATAAACTCCAACCTATGGCTGACTCCGTATATTTTTATGCTACGCTCCATAAACATTCATTCATTCATTTATTATGATTACTGTGTGAAAACAGACTTTTACAGGCTAATAAACTTGGATTTGAACTGGATGAAGCGTTTCCTGGTGTCACTTCTTTGCTCTTTTTTAAGAAAACAAACCAAAACCATACACAACAAAAAAGAAGAAAAAAAGGTGCAAACCTTGACTTGATTTAACCAGGTCTCTGTAACTATCTCCACAAATGCTGTCAGTACTAGACCTAGAAATACCAACAGTAAAGCCTTATTCTCAAGTTGATTTCATTAACAGTGAGAAACACTCCTTTGTAAAAATAAAACAAACTTCCAGGGCTTAAGGCTGAGAGGGGAAAGAGGGGGAAGGGAAATTGTTTTTTTTTCTTTAATTGGTTACTCTGGTGTCTTCTCTCCTGTAGACCTGCTTTCTTGAACACGCTGACATGCACAGGGCAGCTTCCAGCTGAGCCCAATTAAGCAGAGCATTTGCCTCCAGTGTGGCTCACTGGCTGTGGCCGGGTGATGCTCACTGCAGGCTGTGTGTCAGCGCAGGCACAGCTGGAGCACGCGCGGGCAGGCGACCTCCCAGCACACAGAGGTCCAGGGCCAGCATCTTCTCACGCTCCTGGGGTCTGATGCTCCCTGACCTGCTGTGCCTGGCAAATGTCTGGTCAGAAATGACTCTGCAGGTGGTGGAGTATTTTCTTTTTTAGGTGGTTAGTTCAAACTCAAACAGCTTGGCAATACCAAGTGTAGTACACAGAAGGAACATGAATTCTCATGTCACAGCTGTTTAAGACATCTCAGTAGATGACGAAGCTGGCAGTAATTGATAACCTTTTACATGGTCTCTGCAAGGAGGCCATTGGGATGGAATGGCACTTTGTGCAGGCAGAGGCAGCGAAGCTAAAATGGATTGGCCTGATGTCTGCACACAACTACATGTAGTCCTCCATGTAAAGAAGTCATCATCCTTTCCATATGTTCATCTGATGTGTGTCACAAACATTATGCATAAAAATTGTATTTTTCAGTCCACTGGAGGCCCAGTCACACAGATAATCTTAATCTCACCAAAGAGTAAATGGGAATTTAAGAGCAGAAGGGGGGCTCATATTTTGTCAGCTTTCAGGCCTTGAATGCAAGCAGTGAGATCAAGTGTCGTTGAATGATGCAGCTGGACTGGACAGGACCCAGCCTCCAGTGGCACAGCTGTCCTGGACAGGGATCTTTGGGGACCACTACTCTGGAATTTCCTAGTTCTGCTGAAAAAGTGACTTTTAAAAGATGGGGATGATTCTGAGGCAGTCTCCCCACAGAGATGAAGCACAAGCAGGATTATTATCCGACGATTTTTTTTCCCTGTTGTGACCCAGCACATCTTACTTCAATAACCTAAGATAGAATTGCAACAGCCAGAGAAAACTGCAGCTCCCCAGCAAGGCAGAGGAAAAAGCTCATTTGCTCAGTCTTTCTTTCTTTCTCATTCTTTGTTCCCCTTTCCCCTGTATTTCCTTCCTTTAACTCCTCTCTTCCTTAGAGGAAGGCAGATATGGCAGATGCTGTGGCTCCTGTCAGCAGTCCCCAGCTCCGTGCTTTGTGTCCTGGGAAGGTGATGGAGCTGCAGCTGCATAGAGACTTGAGCTCCTGGAGGCTGGAGCACCTGCAAGGTAGGTAGGTGTTTGGTGTGTGAAGTGGTGCCCCAGCAAGTGTGTGGACTGCTCCTCTTCTGCTTCTGTCACTGGATTCCATGGGGAAATGGTGGCAGATACTGGGCTGAAGCAACCGATGATGAAGTTTTTACATCCCCAGCGTGGCAGGGTCAGGAAGCTGATGCAGATTGCAATGAAAGCAGTGAATATGTAGGTTACATGTGCCCTAAAATGCTGGTGCTGAGAAAATCTAGGGGGACTTCTGAGGGGCAGACAATAAGACGTGCTTGATCCATCACTGGCATGTCCTAAACTTTCTCTGGCCACAGTGAGGGTTCTGGAAAAGAGGTGAAAGAAAGCCAGGTCTTAGCTATTTTTTTCCCTAATTATTTTCCTGGAAACAGCTGAGTTGGTTTTGCTAGGAATTTGAAAGCACACCTAGCTCAAGGCAGGCACTGAGCTGGAGGCGGATGTCTTGCCTGAAAGGTTTCAGCCTGCAGGATTAAAGGTCTGAGTAAAGCTATGAACTGCCAAAAATGGGACCTTGTAATAGGCACTTTAGGTGATGTGAACTGCAGATGTTGCCACCAGCTTTGCTAGGAGTAAAGGAGGGAGTGAGAAGGGCATTAATTCTGCAGCACAGTGTGGGGAGACTCAGTCTGGTTCTCTACCAGCAAGGCTGGAAGCAGCTGCAGTGGGTCGGGGATTTTTGGGTGGGCATCCCCTTAGCATTAAATACCACTTGTATGATGGCAAGGAAAAGCTGGGCAAGGAAAGCAGATGGCTGTGGCACCGCCAGCCAAAATGCTTCCCAGAGATGCCAAACTGTGCCCCAGGGAGCAGGCAGAAGAGATGCTGTCCTGGCACATGCACTGTGAGGGCTACAAGTTCGGTCTCTGGTTCCACTGAGAAGAACTAGCAACCCAGTTTGTCAGCTTCCTGGCCTGGTGTGCTGAGCACAGAGGCAGGTTATATCCAGGGTGGTTGTTAATAGGAATGTGCTGGGAGTGATGGTGATGCCCTGGCAGTGCCATTCCGGGGTGTGGGGTGGCCCCTCCCTGCTGATGGGGTGCAAGCCTCCACCTTGTTTTGATCCAACACTTCATGCTGCTCTTCTGACACTTCCTCGCTCCCACCGCAATTGCTGCATTTCTTTTCTGCTTTATGTTAAAACAAGGGAGGTGTTTAAATATTTATTATCGCTAGAAACTCCAGAAGCCAACACTCATTTGTATAAGTGAATGGGATTTTTTTTCCAATTGTCAGTAATAATTCATTAATTATTATTTTAAAGTTGTTGTTCTGCCTGCGATGTGTCACCTTCCTACCAATTTGGCAGCAATCTGCACAAGATGTGGGATGCACAGCATCGTAGTTCTTCCTCCTGTGGGTTGTTGCTGCTCCTTCAAATATCTTCTCCTTAAACAAAGTGGGTGTTGGAGCTACTGGTGTCTGTTCAACTAAAGGGAGAATTTTTTTCCTTGTTCTTCCGACACATTATTTTTTGGGGGGGCCAAGTGCCTTCTGCTGCCATGACCATGCCTGGGGTCTGCTTCTGCCCCCCTTCAAGTGCAGGAGACAAAACTCGTGGCTTTTGGCACCTGGAGATGCTGCGTTTGGCTGTTGCTGCTGGACGAGCATTTCCGCTTGCTGCAGTGGCTGCACTGAGCTGTGCCAAGCCTCAGTGGTCCTTCAGGCTCCAAGCATTGAAGTGGCACAGTCTGGAATCCAGAGCCATGCAAAAGTAATCTTGTCTGGCCATGGCAGTTGGCATTTTTCTTAGATTACTCTAAATGCAGAGTGTTGCTTGCTTTCCCTGGCTTCTGCCTGCAAATGAGTGGAGAGGCAGCTGGAGAGACTTCATCTGTGGGGAGATGGGAATGGGAAATTTGTCCTTGAAAATGCTTTTTGTTTTCAGCCCAGAACATGATATTTGTCTTCTGGATTCCCTTTTTGCAATGCTTTTCCCTTGAAGACTTTTGTTGCCACTTGTGTGTTTGCCACTTTTGCAGGAGAGGACACTCTCAGGGAGCAAAGCCATTCTCCATCTGAGCCTACAGGGACATGCCTGTGTGTATTCCCATAGGTCACGGCTGAGCTGGGTACCAGAGCTGCCAATAGCCATGGAAAACAGTAGCAGGCTGCTCAAGGCTGTGTCCTACTTGGGCTGCTCAAAACCTCTTGTGGGAAAAAGCCGCTGGGGTTGGTAATTTTGCTCTCACCTGAGGTAATCACAGGAGCTGAGCATCCCTGGTGCAGCCCGTGGGGCTGAAAGGAGAAGCTGGCCCAGTGGGCTGAAACATGCCCAGGAGGACTGCCTCACCAGATGCAGCTGACTGGCTCCTGGCTTGCCTGGGAAGGGCAGCAGCTGCTCTGCTGGGCTGTCCTGGTCTGTACAGACGGGGCTTTTCTGCTCCTGGAGCTTGGGGCAGGGACACCTCCAGGCAGAGAAGCAGGGGCAGAACTGTGGGCATGTGTTGCTGCACACACCTGCAGGTATGCCTGCAGCTGCCTCTGTGCCTGTGTCCCAGCCAGCCCGAGCACACCAGGCACAGCCCAAAGACCATCTCTGCTGTTGGACCTATCGGTGCCACCGTGTCCCAGAGCATTTGCATTTGCTTGTCATCTGTGTGGACTCGTGAGTGTTAACAGGCAGTGCTGGGCTGGAGATTAGGTTTGTCAGTTTAACTCTACTTTTTACTTCTTTAAAGACATGCTGTGCAATTTGGCTCTGCTCCCACTCCGTCTCTTTCTCTCCTCTCCTTCCCCTTCCCTTCATGCCCTTGCCCTTGAATGGCTCCGTAACCCCCATTTCCTTATGGGGAGGAAAAGAGGAAAAACAGACCTTGGTTAGTGCAGCTGAGCGATTCTATGAGATCTGGCCTTGCTCTCACTGGAAACCCATGCACCAATAGTGTAGCAATGCAGAAAGCCCTTTCCTGAGGCATTTCAGCTGCAGGTTGCAGCTGGAACAGCTGGGAGTGAATGCAAGTATGGCAGCACCTGCGCTCATAATTTTTGGGGAGCTGGGATATGTAAAACTGCCTGCTTTCCACTGGTTGGAGTTTTGCCTTTGCCACAGTAGCAGCTCTTGGGAGCTGCCTTCTGGGAGGCAGGGCGAGCTGCGGGAGCGGGGCTGAGATGCCAGGCTCAGCGGGATTCGCCGCCTGGATAATACACGGCCGGGGTTCAGGCTGAATGGCCGGCTCGCGTTGTGTGGTCACAGCAGTAATTTGCCGAGGAGGGCTGCGATGAATTGCTTTGGCCCCCGAGAGGCCCAGGAGCAGGGGGAGCCCAGCCCCGGCACAGCGGTGCCTGCGGCTCCCGCCGCCCCTCGCCCCCCGGGTTCTGCCCTGGGAGCAGCTGCTGCTCCCAGGAGATTTCCATGGCAAACCCAGGTTCGGGTCGGGATCGCCAGCGCTGCCGGGGCTGCGGCAGGGACCGAGAGCTTTTGGTGAGGGTGCTTTAGCCAGAGAAGGAGTGCTGAAGCACTGCTTAAAACATGCACCTCCACAAATAAAAGTGCCACAGCTCTGGAGGGGTAGACAGGTATTAAAAAAAAACAACCCCGAGAATATCCCTTATCAAATGTATGCATGACTTGCTGTGCTGGTAAGTGTGCTGTCAGTCAGTTCCCCACCCCTTCATCGGATGAAGGTGGCAGCACTGCAAGGAGAGGAAATAGGAGAGGAAAAAAGCCCAGCAGGCGCTGTCTGAGTGTGTATAGAGGAGGCAGCCATGGCCGTGACCCTGAAGGTGCACCTGAGCTCCTGGCCCTGCCCGCGGCCCTGCTGGCCTCTCCTCCCATGCAGCATCAGAGCATTTGCCTCTCCCTGGCCCCTCAAGAGAGGAACGTGCTCCTCTTAGCCCTTCCCAGCGTCTGAGGAGTCTGGCAGTGTAATGGCCACATTTCCAGGAAATGTCCTGCAGGGACGCCCTGCTCTGGCCATGGGCCCGGCATAAGAGAGATGCTGTGTGGCACAATGCCTGCGCTGACCTCAAGGCTCTGCACTATCTGGTGCTGCTCTGGACTCTCTATTTCAGGCTTGGATGACATTTTTGCTTCATTCCTACTGTAATGGACACCTGTCACAAGCATCTTTCAGGCCTATTTTTACTCTGGCTCTTCCTTGGCCCACAGAAATGTAGGCAGCACCTCAGCAGGACACCAGAGGAGGAATTCAGGGAGCTGCCATAATGTTCAAGAGGTGTGGTAGGAGCTCCCCGGAACAGGGTGGAATAAAGAATCTCAACATCCACCAGGAAGTGGTAACTTTTTTCCCCAGGACATGCAAGGAAAGCCCAAAGCTGTGCCACAATAAACAGGGTTTGCTTTGGGTGGTGGCTGCCTCCTATGCTGATGCCTCATGTACAACATGAGCTTGACTTCCAGCTTCATTGCCGCATCAGGATCCAAACAGGTATTGCTGTCTTTGCTCAGGCCACTGCCACAGACCAGCACACCTCTCCCACTCCCTTCCCAGACCCTTGGGCACTGGTTGCTGGGGCTGCCAGCCAAGCTGTGGGTGGCAGTGTGCCTGTGCCCCTCCATGCAACAGAAGGAGCCATAAACCACTCCCAGTGTGGAACCATCAACCTGTGTGGAGAGAGGGGGGCTGATCTGCCTGCCCTGGTGTGACTTCCCTTACAGCCACCAGCTGGTTTCTACCGAGTTGATATAACTGTGTTTCCCTTCACAGCGTGGCTGTGGAATGCCCACCTTCAAAAAGGTCGTGCTTACTGCAAAAGTGATTTTTTTACTTGGGTGCTGATGGCATCTACATTGCATGTGAGTATCGCAGGGTGAACCTGTAGACTGGGTTTGCTTCTGGTTCTGCCTTTATCCAGGGGTGTCTCCAAATCAACTGCATTTCTGATGCTGGCAGCAACTAGGGTAGGAGTAATTTGCTCGGCTGGGGTGTCACTCAGCCATGAGCAGCGTGTGACAGCCATGATCGGAAGGGACATTTATTTGCCTTTAGGATGGAAGAGACGTGACACTTCTTGTCAAATCCCATCTTTGCAGATGTGGTCTGTGAAGCAATAAGGCAGAGGTCATGGCAAAAGGTCAGACAAAGCAGTGCTCTGCCTCGGCAGGCGTTTGTCCTGGTGCTGCAATGGCGTGAGCATGGCATGGAATAGTAGCACACATGAGGAGCGGCTGTTTCACCTTCTGCAGGCTGCTCCCCCTAACAGCTCCAGTGGTTTTGTCAGTAATGGCTCACACGCTGTTTTGATATGTGCTCACGTGATTTTACACGTTGGTGATATTCTACACTGCAAGAGTTATTCAAAAGACCGAGGGGTGCTTCATGTGTCACTCACTGGCTTGGTAGAGCCCCACATGGATTTTTGCTGCTTTGGAGGCCTCTTTGAGAACTGGAGGTGTGCAACCTCTCTGAAGTATAGGTGTGAGTGTGGATTTTAAAAATGTATTAAAGGAATCCTTTTGTTTAAATATGGACTTAAGTCTGTAGTTGAGCTCTAGTGGTCAGCATGGACTAAAGGAAAGAAAACTAGAAGTGACCATCAGCCTATGGACTGTAAGGGATACCCATGGCCTACTCTGCTGCCATGAACATAAAGACAGGAGACTAAATGGATCAGGAAAGCAGAGATGAGGGATTTCCAGACCCAGGGAGGGGAATTTTTCTGGGCTACAGCCTGATGCCTGCCCCATCTAGGGCCTCAGGGTTAGGTTCTGGATCTCATTGCCACCACTCCTGATATTGGCAACACCATGGTCACTCTGCAAAGCTGTGGCATGCATGCAAGCCCTTCCCCTGCCTTTTGCTTCTCCAGCACCACCTGTGCTGCTGAAAGCTGCTCTTTTTCAGCACTCATGGAAAAACCAAACCTGCTGTTTGCAAAGACCCACTCTGCTCCTCTTTTCCCATCAGTAAGCGCACATAACCAGCACTTTGCACCATTACACCTCCTTAGAGATGCAGAAAACACATAGGTTGTTTGTTTTCACATATACCTGCCTAATTGATGGGTTGGGAAAGGGGAGGAGGGAAGGGAACATCAGCCCTATTAAACTGTTGGGAATTGTGTTCCTTAGATTAGAAGTGTTTGTATTACAAATACTGTGAGAAGCTGAGGCAGAAAGTGAGCTGGCTCTCGGCATCTGGGATAAAACCACCGGCGATGGTGGAGCCCTTTATAAACATTTGCCTTTCCCCAGATGCAAGGGATAGTTAATCCAACTACGCACCTGGAATTTAGTTCCCGTGGCCATCAAAAGTGTTGCTTCCATGCTGGACCAGGACCTTTGGCAGTAGAGCTGAGATGTGCACACATCCCTGCCTGGTCCTGTTTTCCAGAGGAGCTGCTGGAAAGCCACTCCCTGGGTGTAAATACCTGCAGTCTTTGCAGGTGGATTTTTAAATCGAGAATTGAGCTTTACTGCTCTGATCTATTTATATACAGTGCGTGGGGCAGAAGTATATTCAGGTGAAATTTTTCAGGGACTAGAGAGATTTGTGGCTTGTTTATGGCTGAGCATAAGGAAAGAAAACAAACAAAACAATAAGCTCCAAAAACGACCCTGAGTATTTTTTTGAGATTTTGGTTTTTTTTTTACTTTATGTCTGTGCACCATACTAATGCTTAACCAGAAACTGAAGCAGACCCAGAAAAGTGTCTGAAAAGCCATATTCGTATTTCTCAGGTAACCCTGATGGTTTTCTGTTTCTGGGAGCAGGGCTGCATCCTGCAGGGTCATGGCACCTGTGGAGAAAAGCACAGTTATTACGTAAAACAGAACAAAACGGATCCAATTCCATCTTTCTCTCATTTCAAGGGGTTGCTGTGAAATTCAAATGCATTAAAACCTCCTTTTGGAGCTTTTTGCTTTTATCCTGATGGACAAGCCTGACACAGTGTGAGCACTCCTAGGTTAGAGATTTCTCCCTATGCTTCTCCCCAGACCCACATCCTTAATGGTGAGCTGCTGCCCTGCTCCCCACCGCCTCCAACTCAGGCCAGACAAGCAGTCAAGGGCACTTTGGAGAGTTGTCAGGTGGATTGGGCTATGCTAAGTGAAGTGTGCAAGGAGGAGAGAGGGGGAAAGAAAAATACCGGGGCTGTGTGCCAGTTCTTCAACCTCTGGTAGGGTGACAACCTCGCAAGGGCAGCAGAGTTAAATGTAACTAAAACGAGTCCTCTGGGGTGGTGACTCTCCACTTGTCATCTCCAGCACAGGGCTGAGCCCAGCCTGGACGCCTGTAAAGCTGGGGGAGCGGATGCATGGGTTAGTGATTACCTTTCCTTTAATAAAAAGGAAAAAAAAAGGGAGAGCGAGCGGTCCTTTATCAAGTTATTGCTTTTATAGCCGCACCTCTGTGCACTGAGCTGAGACAGCTTCCTCTGTGCATTCAACTGAAAACAAAGAGTGAGAAGGAGAATGAGAGAGCAGGATGCAGCCTTCCCCTCAGACCTGAGCCTCGCTCTGCTGCCTGCCTGCTTGGGGGGCACACCCTGCCCTGGCTGTGGGGGCTGTGGGGGAGCCCTCAACCTGTGCACTCCTGCCCACCTTCAGCACCCTCAGGAGAGTGAGGGGAAGCCACAGCCAGGGGCAAGAACGCAAATAACTGAAAAAAGCTCCCCCCATCATTGAGAAGACCCAACAACCCTCCCAAAACCCACTCAGGATCACTCAGGCAATAACTCCACTGTGCACAAACCAGTCTAAAATGGAGAGCGTTGCAGAGCCAGTCTGGTGTGGCTTAGGTAAAATGGGTGCATTATCTGCAGTAATGCAGCGATCTCGCTCTTTCACCTCCGCGGCTCCACCGGCATGGAGGCGATTGCACAGACAACGTGCCATCCCTCATTCCCTCCACTTTTAATTCCTCCTCCCTCCTCCCGCGAATCCATGCAATTTTCTGTTAATAAAAAAAATAAGAAAGAAACTAAAGCTCTTCCTCAGAAATCTAGACATTAGCATTCTCGCCCTAATACTTTAATCCTCATCATTGTTTATAATCAGGCTACACACAGGGTTATGCACAGTGCTGACTGATTTGTCTATATTTATATATAAATATATATTTGTATATATGTTTTGTTTTAATTGAAACGGCAACATTTAGGTTCCACCTTAACAGTGCACCTTAAAAGATTATCTCGGTTATTTCACAGGCACCGAGCCGGCACTAATAGTCCAAGGCAGATATTGAAAAGCAGCACAGGGCCAGGCAGATCTATTAGAAATTCCCATCCACGCGCCTCATACATATTGATTTCTGACACCAAGCAGCAGTGAAAGCCCCCGTGGGAATAATATATTTAGCAGGGTTCGCTGCGAGGAGGTCACAGAGTGCATACAGATTAGCTACAGAGGACCAAGGCACTAGTGTTGAAGCCAAATGCTAGATTTTATATCATTTTAATCTGAACTTTTATAATCCTTTTAGTTCTTCTTTCTCTGGATGGCAGAGGAAAGGCTCCTCCGCATGTATCATGCATCTTTTTTCTTTTCCTTCTTTATTCCTCCTATAAATGTGCAAATGCTGTTGTAATGGGGAGGAATGTACCCTTAGCATTAGCAGGAACGGTCACAAACAGATTTGGGGTTTATATATAGGTATGTGTGCATGTATATATATGCAATTATATATGTGTACATATATATATGTATATGCCTGCTTGTGGATAATAAGGGTCATTTTGGCTGGAGACATCTTTATTTGAAGATTTATTTGAAAGTTTCCTTCAATGAGAGTGATGGGAGGGGGTCTCAGTAAATCTCAGGCTCCAGTTTTAATGTGCAGAAATAAAGAACCACTCTAAGACCTTCTTTTCTTTTATTTTTATCCCAGAGCTTAATTGAGCAGAAGTCACATTTATGCTGTTGAGCCTCAGAAAGCAACAGCAGCAACAACAACAAAAATACCTAAACAGTTTTAATTGCCTTTCTGCCCGTGCTGAGGGGGAGGAGGTGCCTGCTTGCCGTGCAGGGGGGTGTTGTGGCTGGCTGAGGCAGCGGGGTCGGGGGGCTGGAGGGGTGCCAGCATTGCAGAGGGAAAGGTTAGAGTTGACACACTTTGACACGAGAGTGAAATGCACTCCGACAACAAAGAAACCAGGAGATTGCAGCTAAACAGACACAAAAGCTCACGGGCATCTTGCAGGCAAGAAAAACACACTGACTCCAAATTTTTTCCTTTTTTTTTTTTTTTTTTAATTCATTTTTAAAAAAATTCTCAATTCTTCCCAATAAACAGTGTTCCCATACTGATCAAACCCACCTATCTCTGGCTGGGAAGTCATTCCTAAAAGCTGCGTGACATGTGGACCCAGTACTTTCAGTATTCCCGATCCTGGCATGGGGCAATGAGAGTCACCCACCCACCCAGAGCCCAACCTGCCAGTTCTAGATGTGGCAGGATGAGTATGGGTCATTTCCTGCCTGGGAGGCAAAAAATAATTTGAGTCCTGTGTTCTAATTTTTAAAATGAAAGGGAGGAGCAGCTTTTGACCCTTCTGTTGTCCCTCAAGCCAATGAAGTGCTCAGCCTTGGGCTAGGAGAGGCTGTGAGGACTGCTTGAGAGATATGAGTTGTCTTTTTTTCACTTTTTAGCTCTCTGAATGATGGTTTCCCTGCCAGAGATGCCCCCCTGTACTTCAGACAATGAAACAGCAGTCGAGTTGTCATGAGAGAAGAAACCCATAAGCCTGCAAGAGGTGCTGGGGAAATGAGAGGAGGAAACTGGCTCATGGTGCTTGGGAGTGGAGTCCCCGCTGTCCTTGACCATGCTGGGGCAGGGTGGGGTGGCTCTCAGTTACCTGTGGGGCACTCTGGGGGCTGCCTGGCTGGGTCCCAGACCTCCACTGGGGGCTGTGGTGGCTCAGTCAGGGTGTCCTTGGGACATCCCAGACAAGGAGAGAGATATTTAGTGCTGCACAATGGGGCCACGTGTGGGTTGGTGCAGGGTCAGGCACCACTTCCCAGCTCGTGCTCTGTCCACATGGACTCGCTGCCAGGGCCATCGTGCTCGGCCATCCGGTCGTGGCTCTGGTACGAATGGAGCTCGCTGGAGCTGGAGCATCCTCCCCAGCTGCAGCACAAAGAGCAGCTCAGCCTTTCCCACCCAGAACCTGAACTTACATGCACTTCAGTACTTCACATGAATTTGGATGCTGTTTGCAAAGCATTTCTGATTTGAAGAGCAAGCAGCAGTACAGTACCTTCAGAGCTGACTACTTGAACATAGGATTTATTTCCAAGAACTCAGTGTCTGCCCTATTCTTGATGGGTAACACTACTCACCCCTCTGCTGCCCACCTGCAGTCTCCATAGGCAGCTGGCTACAAACTCTTTGGCAATGGGTGCTCCTGATTCCACGGGTGCTACATGACCTCGTTGTGGACTCCTTGCAGGCTCACATACTGTTGGTCTTGTCTTTGGGTGCCTCCTGAGAGCAAAGATAAATCTGCTTCTTTCTTCATTTCTGCAGTCAGAAGAGTCATAAGCTACAAGGAACTTGCTGTGTCACTAGAGAGAGCGGAGCTCTTCTTTGCTTGCCTTTCAAAAGTGCAGTGGTATTGAGCATCACAGCATCATGCTTTTGTCTTCTTCCCTGCCAAGCCTTCTCATGCATCAGGCCTATGGCCCTCCCAGGGACTGATGGCTATCACCTATCTCTGTTGGCATAAGCACCATTCAGAAGTGGGGGCTGTGCTGAGCCTGGCTTTCACCAGAGGTCTGAAACTAGAGTGGCACACATCTCCCAGCTTACACAGGTGCATTCTCTTGAAAGAACCCTTTCCATCACACTTGTGCTTTCCAGGGGCACAAACCCTGTCACAAACTCTGTGGCAATGGGTACTCCCAGTCCCAAGGCTGCTGTGCTGCAGTTAATGCACCTGTCCTAAAGGTGAGCCTTAAAAAAATTACACCAATGGTCAGATCAAGAAGGTTGTCCACTTAATCATTGGGTTATGAACTTGGGGCTGCTATCCCAAGGCTCTGAATAATGTGTCACATCAGTGTTTCTCTGTGATCCCAGACCAGGGCTTAAGCTGATGCCAATGCTTCTTTGGGAATATGGGACACATCTTCCCACCCATGGGCTGCTGGTGGTGGCCACTTGCAGTTCACCACCTTCTTGTGAGAGCTTTGGGGGCATTAATAATTGCTTTGCTGTGGCTCTAGTAAAACATTGAAGTGCTGCACAAAAAAGAGGTGTCTTCAGCCTCCCATTCCATAATACTCAGCATTTCTCATGACTTGTGCTTGGTTAAACCAAGCATTGGCATTTTGCAGAAGGGTTTGGTGGGAACTGTCCAGCCCAGTCCTCTGACATTTGAAAAATGGTAGGTCCATGTTACATCTGCACTGCTGGTGAGGTTATTCAATTGAGCAGCTGCCTGGAGCCAAGTCCCACCCACAAATTCTTTGTCTGAGTGGGAATTCAGTGCTTGGGGACAATGCAGGTCTTGCCAAGGACCTCACTTTTCAACTAAAATATTTAAAAATCCCTAATTTTTTTTGTCAAGATAAAAGTTTGGTGTTTATTCTCTGTTTTCCACTACTCTATACTACAAATTAAATTAAGTTATAGGTGAAAAAAACCCATGTTTGTTGACCTTAAAAATACAGGGTGCCTGATGCAAATTTTTACAGCAACCAGAGCTTGGTCCATATCAATTACACTGAACAGAAAAACGCATTTTAGGTTTATATGCCACTCAGGTACCTGGCTGCACTTTTTGTTTTACCCAGGATTCTAGCCCAACATTCACCACTCAAACAGGGTTGCTACTGAGACCATGGGACCTACCTCCTCAGATTTTGATTTTTTTCTTCATCCATATTTGAAGATGTCCATCTCAGTGGTAAACACACCCAATATACTGAGGTGAGGTCATTGCTGGCCCTTGGCCAGTCGCTTCCACACAAGTGCCCTGTTTCCTTCTGTGTCTGGAGGAAATGGCTTTGTTCCTGCCTTGATGCTTCCCTGGAGCACTCTTTGTGGCTCCTTAGAAAGAACCATGCAAATCCTTGAGGGTGGCAGCTGTCTCATCTCCTGCAAGCTTTCTGCCTCTCTGATGGCACAAGTCCTATGCAATACTTCCCTGAGGCTGCTCTTGAACTAGCAGCACACCTGGAGAGGTGCTTCAGGAATGAAGGTGAAAGGTAAAGGTTGAGGGTGGTGAGTATGGTCAGGAAGCCCCTGCTGCTGTGGCTGGGAACGGGTCCTTGTCAGTAACAATCTGTATTCAGACCCATTATCAGATGCTATTTGGGAATTGAAGCCTGTCTAGGAAAAGAGACTGCTGAGGTCTAAGCAGGGTGGGAAGGCTGGGTGCATGCAGGGTGTTTGGAGAGCAAATGGGCAAGCTTGGATGATATTTGTTCTTGTTGTGTCACTGTTGCCTGCACAGCTGGTGGGTCAGAGGCAGACACTGGCTTTGGTGTGTGCTGGTGCAGCCAGTTCTGCAGGGGGGCTGATAAGTCACCAAAAGAGCCAGAACTGCTGGGCTCAAGGGCAGGTTGGATGGGGCTTTGAGCAACCTGGTCTAGTGGAAGGTGTGTCCCTGTCCATTGCAGGGGAGCTGGAAACAAAGTCTTTGAGGTCCTGTCTGATCCAAACCATTCTCCAATTCTATGAACTGGAGTAGGTGGTTTTGAGGTAATTTCTGTCAGCAGCCTTCACACAGCTGTGCCGCGTGCTTGTGAGGTCACTTTTCCCCGAGAAGCTGACTGCCAGCAGCAGACCCAGGACCAGAATGCATGGTTCTGAGGCACCTTCTGCCAGAGAAGCTCACAGGACACCTGATGGCCGGGTGTGAGCTGTTAAGTTTGGGAAGTCACTCTTCCCCAAGCCTTCTTCATTGGCACATCCCTGGAGTTCATGACCTTACTCGTGACAGCAGCACCAGTGGACTGGCCAGCTGCAGCACTGCAGGTCCCAGGGTCTGCACCACTGCCTGCAGCTGTAGAGGGTCATTTCTGGCACTGCAGCAGCTCTTGGCATGCAGGCCAGTTTGGGATGGATGTCTGTCCTCTGTCCCTCCAGGCCCTCTTGGGTCTGTGCTTGCCAATGCCTCACTGTGACCCCAGACATGCCAGCGGTTAGGACGTCACTCCGAAATTCAGCTTTTTGATGCTGTTCTGTTTGGGGTGTGTCCACAGGCTGCAATGCATCTCTTTTTCCTCTCTCCTGTTCTCTTCTCCTTCCCCCAAGTTGTTAGAACCCAGAGGCCTGTGGGCTGCACCGGGTGACAGATGGTTGTGACACTCCAGGATGTACCCAGGCCCTGGCCACACAAAACAGGGACCAGATGTGGCATTGCCCTTTGGAGAGCAAGGCCAAGAAAAAAGTGGCAATAATTGGTGAATGCAAACTAACCTTATGCTCTCAGAGGTCTTTTCCTAGTGAGGCAAGAATTAATAAATCCTTCTTCATCTTTCCTGACATGGTGGGAAAAGTGGTCTACTTCCTTAGACCAGTTCTTGGGTGACTGATTTCAACTAAGATGGACAAAATTCCCTCCACACTTGCACCAAATCAATGTTTATTTCCTATCCACTACTGTAATTGATCTCAAACACAAGGCCTAAGCTTTTCTGATATATAGATAGGATCTTTTAAGCACCACATTCCTGAAAGATGCTTTTAATTGTCAGTGATATCCAATATTATCTAACAAAACCAGAAAGGTCACACCTCAGGTCTTTGAGGGGCTGCATGCTTTTTGTTGGAGTTTTTGCGGGGTTTGAGGGTTTTATTTTTGTATTTTTGATTTTTATAGTGCAGAATACTGTTTGTATTACTCCAAATTAAACAAAATATTTTATTTTTCTAAAAAGTAGTCTCCACTCACGATTTCCCCCTTTTGGAGAGGGAGTCCCCAGCAAATATCATCAAAGTCTCTCAAACTGATTTTTAATTTCAAAGTCTTAGGATAATGTAGAGATGCTCCTCTTAATGCAGAGCAGTGGTGGTTGGACATGAACACGACAGCCCGAGTTTCTGTGCTGAGGAGGGGAGCAGGCAGCAGGGCAGACAGGGCTGTGTAAGTCCCTGCTCCTCAGACCCTGGCTTTGGAAGGGATGTACCACGGCTGGATTCACATCTGGCTTACACTTAAAAGACTGCACACATGTCAGCTTTCTCCTATATGTACAGCTGAGTTTGAACACACTAAGTTTGTTCTGGGCTTTTGTTTCATCGTGTGGTAAAAAGCTGCAGCTTGGTGGTATTTCTTTAGGCAAGCTACCTCGCAGGCTGGGATATTTGAAAATGAGCAGCATTGGTGCTGGGGGAATGCCCTGTCCACATGGACATCCTGCCCCTTTTGGTATCAAAGCACCAGCTTGTTTTATATCCATATTTTTATCTTTGTTATATATTTATATACAACCATATATTTTTTACATCTCTCTACATATATTCTAAGAGAGGACAAGGAAACATCTCATTACATGCAGATATGTTCCACAGGTATCTTAGTTGGTTCTCATGATGACCAGGAAAGGGTGGCCCACTGTTAAATGAGGGGGGAAAGCCAGCAAGAGATGATGTCAGGAAGACAAAAGTGCTCCATACCTTTCTTATTTTTCCTCCAGCTTTACCCATTTATTCATGGATGAACTTTTTTTAGGTTGACAGTGTTCATCTCAGCAACAAGGAAGTAGAATTTAGGGTGGAAGAAGAATACAGCAGGATATTTTCCACAAGACTGGATCCAAGGGAGCTCACAGAAACACTCATTTAGGTGCTGGCAATTTTATTTTTTAGAACTGGTGGCAACCAGGGGAGGTTTCTGAGGCTTGGGAGAGGATAACAGGAATTCCATCTTGGAAAAAAAGGCAAAGCAAGGGGACCAAGGAGCCATAGACCAGTCAGCCTATTTAGTGCATGGAAAAGTGCTGGAAGAAATAATCAAGCAAATTATTTATGAGCCTCTAAAATATAGTATGGAGATAAGTAACAGCCAACAGGGATTTGTCAGGAACAAATCATGTCAAGCTCACCTTATTTCCTCCTGTGACAGGGCAATAAGCCATGTGGAGAGGCAATGAATATCATATATCTTCACTCAGCAAGGCTTCTGATGCTGTCTCAAGCCACACTCCTGTAGGTGCCAAAGGGGTGCAGACCATGGGGTGGGAAAAAGCCACTGACAATGAACCATCACCTCTGTGCCCCATCCCTATGGTGGGATACATGGCAACAGGGACAGCTGGAGAAAAGCTGAGGTGCTTCTAGAGAGACAAATGCAAAGGACTGCTTTTAGGTAGGAATAAATGGTACAAAACTCTGGTCAGGAACACTTAGCAAAACAGCAGATCAACAGGCAGAAATGATCTGCTGCGGTTGGAGAGCATCACAAGCTGAACATGAAGCGCAGCTGTGGAAAGCAGATGCCACACTGGGTGAAACAAGGGGTGAATCTCAGGTGAGAGAGACTTTCTGCACCACCCAGTGTTTCCAAGGGGTCTGGTGGCATTGTCAGCCCCAGTCTGAGCACTGCTGTTGGAAAAAAATATGGACTAATTTGCAAGAATTCACCTGAGAGCACTGAGGATGGTGTGTAGTGTTGGGAGCATGTCCTGCACAGGAGAATGGAAAAGAGCAGGATTGATTTATGCTGAGTCTAAATGGTAGGTGTGGGAAGGTGGGGGGCGAGGTGGACAGGACCAGAAGCCCAGGCTGTGTAGCAGGAAGGGACCAGGAGGCTGCAAACGAGTGAGATTGGTGGTCAAAGTGGAAAGCCTGGGAAGAAAGCGTGATCTGGAGGGTGGTGGGTTTGCCGCTGCAGGGAAAAGTTTGGGCACAGCTGATCCCAGAAGAGAGCAGACAGGGTGGTCCCTCTGGCTCCTTCCAGCCCTCATTTCAGAGGGGGGGAATTAGGAGGGGGTGTGGTTTTGTTTTCCTGGGCTTTATGCCCGCACGGGGATGCTCTCCTGAAATCAGAGCAGGCTACTGCTGCCTTGTCAGCACTCGGGATACTCGCCGAAACGAGACCTGCATTAATCAGCACAACAGGGACATAATTAATTATTCTCAGGACATTCTCAATGGAAATGTTAGAAAGGAGGGCTAAGCTGTCCCCGCTGCCCCCCTGTAATCCTATGCCACGGCTGGCTTTATTGGCTCTAAGGGGAAAAGAGGCACATTTGCTTTCCCGCTGATACGGCGTTAAGCATGCTCACTTCACGGGCGCGTGCAGATGAAAGTGTAATTGCATGGAAGGTGAATTGATTGCAATTAACCTCGGGACTTGGCCTCGGGCTGGGGTGTCCCACCTTCCTCCCCGGGAAAGTGCCATCAGGGGCACAGCGCGGCTGATGAATGCGTGTATCATGGCACGAAACACACGCGGTACAGGTGAAAGTACATAAATCATCTAGGAAAACACGTATTATACCGAAATGATCAAATTATAAATGAAGCATATAAATCACGAGATTACACCGCTGGATTGTATCAGGGACCATAAATTATATAGTGAAGCCCGCGGTTCACCGAGAGGTTCACGGAATAATGAAATGGGACTCATATAACTTAAGGAAAATGTCGTTATCTCCGTGAAATGGAAACGCAAATATCCAGCCCGACCTCCACGTATTTTTACAACATCTTCTATCAGGAAGGCTCACAACAATAGGGCCAGTTAAGCACAATAAGCCCCAAGGAAGCCTCCCCTGCCAAAGCAAACAACGATTACACATTAAAAAGCATGTTCGAAAGATAAGTTTGTAAGGAAGATAAAAAGTCTCCAGCAGGGCTGATAGTTGGGCGGCGAAGCTGCTCCGAAGGTTGGTGACACACGAGCAGGCTGAAAAAGCTTCGCTGCTAAGTGTGAAAAGTGCGAAAGGAAGAGTTATTCTGTGAGCAGCCGCTTGATTTCCTATTGATGGAGAGCGCAGGGGGCTGGGGAGGGTGGGGCGCTCGGGATGGCGGCTGGAAACGGGCTCAGCAAGGCACTGCCTGGCAGCTGCAGCAAGGCAATTAAAAGTTAACATGAAAAAAAATTCAAATCGATATGCTCTACAATTGGAAACCAATGGTGTTCAGGGGAAGAAAGGGGAAAGGGTTATTGAGTGCAGTCATTTCATACCTGATCTTCTGCCGGTTTTTGCTCTTATTGGTCTATTTTTCCTTCCTTGCTCTCTATAAAAAGCAATTTGCTTTTTTGCCCCCTCCCCTTGGTTGGTTTTTCAAACAGATACTATTCAGCAGAGGAAAGGCCAGTCCAATAAAGTAGAAAGCCCTCATTTATTTTTTCCAAAACACAGCTTTGTTGTTAATCAAGCCAGCCTCAAGAAAGAGCCCGGCTGTCCTTTGGTTGCTGCCAGGATTCCATGTACCAGAAGGGGTCAGGGCGCTGGGCTTTTTTCCCAGTCGGTCAGTGTGTCAGTGATGATGTCAGTGCCATAGCTTGACTCTGGGATTTACATCCGTTCCATTGCCAAATTTACATGGCGTTGCTGAGCTGGGGATATACGGTGGCTCCTGTATACCGAGGGATTCCTTAGTCGTAAACAAAGTGTTTGTCCTGTTTCATTCCTCAGGCCATGAGGTGGAGCCCACTGAATTTATGTACTGGTTTATGGCCGATCCTGGAGGGACACTGATTCAACCTATTTCTGGCTGAAGATGTTAATAAGGGTGGAGAAGATGTCTCAAGTGCGCAGCGAAACTAACATTTAAGGGAGAATGCCTAAAATGTTTTGTAGTACAGAGATATAATTTTTAATTAACAGGCACACCAGATATACTAGCCACTAATACTCAGTAGAAAAATCCATCTTCAATAGCAAAACTGTCTTCAGCTCTGATGCTCAGCTCCTGTAAGGGAGGGTTCCACTCTAATTTATTTTTCAGTGAGCTTGGGATGGAAACCTGGGTTTGTATGATGGGAAAATAAATACACATTTGAAAAAAAAATGGGGTTTGTGCTGCTAATCCCTGTGAGGGGGAGGGCCATGCTCAACCTCCTAACCAAAATAAGTTGGTTAAAAATAAATAAATGGTTGAGCCTGCTAGGTGTGAGCATAATCATTTTACTATATGATCTATGTGTTTCATTAGTTGAGGTACACATTTTGCTATAATAAATGTGCTTCAGCAAATGATCTATGCATTTCTTTCTGGAATGTATGTGTTTCACCGGGAAAGGTATGTGTTCATCAGCTATGAGTAATGCTCCTGACGGCAGTGCATTATATTGCTCAGCTGGTATCAGCTCAGGGCTGCACATCCATCCCCCCACAGCCGCAGATGCCGACCCCGACCGGGCCCGGCCACTGCTGGGCTGGAGGGCCGGCACCGGGGCGATGGAGCGGAGCAGGGAGCTGGAGGCTCTGTGTGCCATGCCCGCCTGCCGGGCACACACCAGAGGTGCGAAAAGCAGGGAGGCTGCTGATGCGGCCAGGCCAGGCTCTGCCACCACGCGGGGATGCAGACGGAGGTTTGCCCATCCACCCTGTCCTCAAGTCCTCAGCGGTCCTTTCTAGTCACCCAGATAAGAGCAGGGTGATTTCTTTTGCTTCCAAAGCTCACCCAAAGCAGTAACATCCCCCCAAGATTTCAGTGGGCCAGCCCTGCAGAGGCATCCCCATCACCACTCCAAATTTTGAATTTTCTCCTTGTCTTCCTTGGCATTGCCACTGTGTTTTGGAGATTCCCCTGCCAGCACCTGAGGCGACTGAAGCTAAGTGAACAATTGAGAAAAGGTTTCCTAACTGCTTGATAATCAGTCCCCTCCCCCAGCAAGGCTCCTTGCCCATTACAGCATTGTTATTCACTTGTAATGACATCGCTTATTACCGCAGAATACATATTAGTCTTGGCCATGGGACTAATGATTTGTATCTGAGCCTTCATTTTAAAATCACTTTTCATCAATACATCCATTTTTATAGATACAGCTTTATATAATTCATTACACATATTTCCCTTTACTGACCTATTTTGCTGTACCCTGCATCTATCACTGTAGATGCTATTCTGCTCTTCTGAAAAAAATCCTTCCTTTTCTACATTTCTCTTCATTAATATGCTCAGGAGCTCTGGTCACATGTATTTTTGTATTATCTTATAGTTTCCTCCCCTCTGTGCGAACAAAAATGGTGATTCTGAAAAGGGCTGTAAAATCTGAATGAATCTGAATTAATTAGGAACTCTATTGATGTTACATAATGCCCATTTCAGTTTACTCGGTATGTATTTTCTGATTAGCTCCACTCACTTTCTCTTTCTTAAAAAAAAAAAATCTAAACATTTTCCTTGCGTATCATTTGGTGGAAGCAGTTTTAAAGGAAACCATTTCTGAAGGAACTAGTTCAGTGCTGAAATAGGGCTGAGTTTAGCTCATGCTCCAAACTGGGTCAGCCAGGAACACTGGAGACCATTAGGAGACCTGAAGTATCTGTTTTCCACGAGGGAATAAATATTTTGGGTCAGGTCCTCAGCAAGTCTAAGTTGGAATAGGTCACAGATTTATAAGCAGCTCTGGCTGTGTGTTGTTATATGCACCTGTCGGTAATGCGCCAGTCACCGAGCAACAGGATCATCATTAAGGGCCTCGTTAAGAGTGGATAATGATAGTCCCTTTTGCCTGTGAGTTTGAGAAGTGGAAATGTCATGGATGAACCCGCTCCTCTGGATGCTTTCATCACTCCTTGGTGTCTGTGTTGGCGTAGTGCCTGCAGGCTCACGGGATGGAAAGAATCCCAGGTGCTGGGCTCTGTGTGTGGTTCTGAAGGACCCAAACCAGCCCAAATCAGGGCTTCCAGGGGATTGGGAACGTGTCCCCAGGGCTGGAGCAAAGAGCTTGGAGCCACAGTGGGGCGTACCCACAGGGTCTCCCATCGCTTTTGCCCACCAGCTGATGCTGATGCAGCTACCCCAGCAGGAATTTCTCCATGCTCTGCAGGTCTGTGCCAGTCTCCCTGGTGGAGTGGACCCAGCTGGAGCAGAGCAGGCTTCCTCCATCCTAGTATAATTTCTGAATGGTGCCTGAGGCTAGGACATGGTCATGCCTAAGGGTGTCCTCAGGTCCCACATAACAGCTTTGGGCCCGTGGCTGTGGAGCTCACTTTGGGTGTGAGCAGAGAATGGGCTGGACATGCTGCTGCTGCTGAACATTGCAGTGATGGACGCACAACAGGATGCTGCTGGTCTGCAGCACCCACCTTCCCTCTCGAAGAAATGGTGCACAATGCCTTTGCTTCCCCCCCAACACCACAGCTCTTGTCTTATCTCCTCCTTCAGCTTTTTTCTCTGTCCTATTTTATTCTGGGCTCGTGGGGCATGTCAGGATACCTGCCAAATATTTGCTGAATCAAGACTATGATTTGTCTATGATTCTCCATACTCATTTGCTGACTGTAAATTTTTGCTTAGACTCTGGGACATACTTTTTTAATTTGCTGTGAATTGCTGTATCCTTCTCAGATGTTTTTGCTACCATAGCATTATGGTTATGAAATGAAGTTCAAAGAACTCTGGTGGGAAGAAGGTAGACTGAAGCATTACTTTGGCTTGTAAAATAAGGTGGGGGGAAGGAATCACTTTATACAGGCGACCACAAATCTTAAATTTGATGTTTTGGTCATCACCAGCAACCCTGGTGGGGGGATAAATCAATTTTCAGCAGCTGCAGACAGCAATGTGACTCAGGGCCAGAACAGCTTGACTGGAGAGACACAGTAAAAGTTAGGGGGCTGCTGTCACAGGAGGTTTCCTGAAGGTGTGGAGGGATAGGGAAGGACAGGGAGGAAATGAATCCATAAAACCATATTCCAGGTTGGCCTGTCATTTTCATGAATTCAAACATATATGCAGAGTCTGGCATTTGCGAACTTGATGTGCTCTTACCTGTTTCCAATCTCTAAAATAAACACAGCATGAAGGAGTTTGTAGTTGTCCGAATCCACTTTGTTTGTTGCAGTCAGCTGCTTTTTTATTAGAACATGATTTAATGTGCATGGCAGGAGTAAAAGCTACTAGTATTATATTCTTTTAATCTCAAATGGAAGCTAAACTTGTTTTTCTAAAATGCTAAAAGCAGCTATGGTCTAATACAAGATTCTTGAAGGCCGTAATGTTGGGCTCTTGTCAGGGTAGAAAATCTTTGGTAATGGTATCCCAGATTGTCAAGCCAAAGTGTTTATAATGAGGATTTAGTTTGCTTTTTAAACCATGGTAAAAATATTATTCAAGCCACAGGTCATCTGCTTCTTTCTGCAGTTTCTTTCTTACCTTATATGCAGTTAATTTTGGAACATATCTTCAGTGATTCTCAAAATAGCCTGAATTACTAGTGTGTTGTTCTTATCTTTGTTTCTTTGAATCTGCAAGGAACTGCCTCAAATGGTCAATGATTATCTAATATTTTTCACAGGCCATCTTTCCTGCAAATCCATTTTCCATGTGTGATAATCACACCCAGTCGCAGACCTACAGCTCCAAAAGTGTTGAACAACATACTCGACACATCCATGTAATGGGTGATATTCTCATGCCAAACAATTTCAGAGTACTGTCAGTGCCAAATATATTCCTGGCCTTAAATGCTGTTTTTCCCCTTGTTGCACATATAATCTGTGCTTACTCTGCCATAACTCAGTGCTTGGAGTGGCTAATGACAGCTGATGATGGTGATGATGCATTTTAATATGTCTACCAGGCCAGAACATGTATAAGATCCTCCCTGCTTCCTATTCTTTCCCCCACATCAAACAGAGGGTAGGCAAAGGCAGTCCTGCATTCTTATTTTTTTAATCTCAGGATCAGTGACACAGTATCAGACATTGGTGGGGTTAAGGCGGAAACCCACTGGGAGAATTTGTTTCTTGTGGAAATGTCTGCGGAGCTCCTTTCCAGATACCTACTGCAGGCATTCCCTGGAATGCTGATGGGTTGAATGGGTTGATGTCTTTCAGCAGAATTTTGGATTTTGAATCCTGTAAAACAAAAACCAAGTGATAATCTTGGAAATGGCATCAGCTGTAGGGCAGTTTCCATGTGGTATTTTTGAAACATAAGTACAGGCTGACCTTCCTGTACTTCAGTCATACAGGGGTAAGTGGATGGAGAAAGGGAGTTGAAGAGACCAGGATTGTTCACCAGTCAAATCAACCAATCCCCTGCAGATATCACTGGTTTCTCTATTTTCTTTTGAACTTAATATTATGGAGAATATGAGGGATTTCAGACCTCCTTTGTGAACTACTCTAATACATCATTTATAAGGACTGCTTAGTAAAACTTTATTGATTGCACCTCAGATTTTGATAGACTAATATCACAGCTGAAAACTGTGATTTATGAAAATTTTTGAGCAGTAAGTAATACTAATAAGACAGGGGGTTGGGGGAACAAGCCCACAGAGGAGTAGAAAAAAAACCCTATTTCTTTTTTGCCTGAATCAAAAGTCTGTAGGAAAAACCTGTAGCTGTGATCTTTGTCACCAGAAGAGATTTGGCAGAGATTTGACAAACACACATCTTGGGGTATTACAGGTGCTAATCTGGGCTTCTCCACCAGTACAGAAAAAGCTCCTGTGTACAAAACTCTCCACTTGCTGCCAGAGCATGAGAGTGTCTGAACAAGGGAGCACCTGGGAGGAGGAACTGTGCTCCTTTGAACTCCAGAGAGGGATCCTATTGGGAAACCAGTTTATGCCCTCTCCTGCTAGTCTCCTGGATGGCTTCCCAAAGGAAAAATTGCCAGCAGATCACACAGGTTTGGGGGCAAATATCTGGAAATAGGTCATCCTGACCAAGTATTCCAGAAGTTCATGTTTTCTCGAGGGCAGTGATGATTCCAGAGGGCTGAAGTGAAGGAGTTAAAGGGCTTCAGAGAGCAGCAGTTACGTCTTCACAGCTTAAGTTTCACCATTATTCTAATTATCATCACTAAGGGATTACTCAAGTGAAACTTTATTATTATTATCATCATCATCATTAATTTTGAGGCAGGAGTTGTAGACATTATGTGTATGTACCCCGCAATTAGGATTTTTACAAGATTTAAGCCCTCATCAAGAGGACAAAGCAGAAAAAGTTACTGGGTTGCTAATTTATAAAGCCTTTGGGACCTCATATCGAAAGTTCTCTTGCATGTGATAACCAAGAGTCTTTAATTTCACAGAGTTTTTTAATGGTAGAAAAAAATCACAGCAATCCACGGAGTCTGGTCAAAACTTTCAGGCTGCATATTCATGCCAGCACAGGAGAGCTCTTACAACACCTCACTTGGTGTCTGAAATAGTCTTTGGAGCATGGAGCTGCTCCAAAAACATATGGTTATGTCACAGTAATCAAGCACAATCAAATCCAAGCTTCCACCTGCAGTTTGTCATTGCATTTGGATGGGGTTTTGTATAAGCAATTGTGTCATACCAGTAACGTGGGTTGATTAATGCAGGGAACAACATGATGCTCCCTTAGCCTTACAGCACTGTTGCTGCCTGGGTTTGCTCCAAGAGGAACCCCACATAATTAACATGACTCTCACCTTTTCACTTTTAACATGCTTCCTAATTAAGCTCTCCAGGATCTGAACATCACTTTCTGGCTGCAGTGGCTTCAAAATGATTTATCCCCCCATGATGGTCACTAGCGCCAACCTTGCTGTCAGGAAAGCACACCAAACCATTTAACACTTTGAATTATTTTATTCCTTCTCCTCTCCTGTTTAAGTAGGGAGGGCAGGTGCAAAACCTTGCATTTCAAAGCCAGCTCTTCTTCAATGTGGAAATGTATCCATAGGTCATGTATGGGCATACGTACGTATGTAAGGGACGATAAGGGTGCATATAAAAAGCCTTTGACCTGTAATTAGCCTATCTTGCTTTTTTTTTTTTTTAATCTTTATGTCACTCCATTTGCAGATTAATTAAACCTAATAGATGTAATGAAACACAAAGGGAGCCGATCGCTTTGTAGAGATTTAATATTGATTTGTACACTAAACCAGCTTTAGTGTATTTTTAACAATTATTGCCAACAGATAAATTTCTGCAACAACTCTTTTATGTAGAAACAGGTCCTGTCGAGGTACAAAGTCTACCTCTGCATATAGTTGATATCTAGCACCACACCACACCACACCT
>VZTT01004863.1:76628-87928 GCA_013400855.1 Buphagus erythrorhynchus | reverse complement strand
ACGTGAAGTGAGCAAGTCTGCCCAGCGGTTTTTATAGTGATCAGCCCCCCCCCCCCCCCCCCCCGTCTTTTGTATTTGCTCAGCACCTCCAGCTCCTTAGCTGAAAGGCGCTGTTTACACAATATTATTTTAATTTCACATGACAAATGTGCTACCATGAAGCTAAACATTCATCATTACCCGGGCGCACTTTCCCCCTCTGTGGGGAGAAGCAGTGTCAACTACTGGCACAGGCTCTCAGCAGATAACACCAGCTGGGGAATAGTAGTCGTGCTCCACAGAAATCCCATTGCTGAAAAAAAACTCACAGTGAATGTGCCCAGGGGCCAGAGGGACCTCAGGTACCACGGCTCCCGAACTGGGGGGAATTCTGCCTTCCAAAGCCGCGATTCCTTGACTGGTTCAAATCCCAGCAGAGTGGGCTGCCAGGGCAGGCAGCCCCGCCTGCCTTCATCCATCGCGGTGCCAAAATGGGAAGGACGCGGAGCCGGCAATGATGATGAGAGCTCACATGAATCCCCCGGGCCTGCAAGCAGGGTTTCCTAATTGTCAGCTGTGCTGCGCCAGGCTTGTTTAAAATAATTAGAGTGCAGCAGCTTAAACAGACCGGGAAGGGTCGGGGTGGGCTTTTTTTTTTATTTTTGTTTTTTTTTTAAATCCCTCCATATGGGTTTTATCAGTTGCTATCAGCTGCCTGCTCATTTCTGACACCATCATTCTGCCAGGCGGGGGGATGGGGAGGGGGAAGCAAGGCATTATATTTTAAGTACACGAACGCATTCAGAAAGAAAGAGGACGAACCAGCCCCAATGTATGCGATGGATGGAAACAATACAGCCATCACACCCAAACTGTACTATTAAAAACTAAGGGTGGGGGGAGGAGGAGGGAAGAAAAATCTGCTTGCTCCTCTCTCTTCCTCCAAGAGGGCTAGCTGAAATCTTTCTTAATTACCGCTTATTTCAATGACAGAATTGTAATTTATCATTTAGTTGTAATTTGACATATGTTCACACCTTTGCCATTTCCAATTTCCTCCTTCACTCTAATTGTCTGCCTGGCTCGCCTGTCACGCGCGCCTCCTGGGATTAATTGGAGCTGTCTGTCTGCGGCGGGCTGGCGGCGCGCTCGGGGCTGGCGGTGACAGCGACAGCGACACCGCGCGCTCCGCTCAGCCCGGGCACTGCCCGCCCCGCCCCGGCCCGCGGGGCTCATCGCGCAGCCCGCTCCCGCCGCCCTGACTTCCCGGCGTTTTATTAGACGCTAATTACGCTCCCCGGCTGTCAGCTGAAAGGAGAGGAAACCTTGCGGTAATTAGTGGGAGGGGGCCCCGGCGGCGGGGATGCGGGAGCCGGGAGATATCTCTCGCTCTGCCTGGAAAACGCACGCTGGCTTTAAATGCTCTGCCTTCGTTTTCCTCTGCGGCTGTTTGTGCTGCCCTGTCTCGCTGACGTGGCCTCAATAGAGAAATTGCAGCCTCCTTCTCCGGCTTTTGGCCTCCCCAACCCCGCTCTTCCCCTTCAACACGCTGCATTGAGCTTCAGCATCCTGTTAAAATGCCCTTTCCATGGCCAGGTGCTGCTCCAGCCGGGGGCAACTCCGTGCGCCGGGGATGGATTTGGCGCGGGGTGTTTGCTTGCCAAGGATGGCAAACAGCGGGAAGGGCCCGGTGTGCCCAACGTGAGTGGACACCGTGGCTAACAATTAACCTGCCAGAGGCTGCTTTGTCCACCAGGGAGATGTTTGGGCTCCTTTCCCCATGGCTGCTCCTGCTGTGCTCATGCTGACCCTATCCCCTTGTCCATGTACATCCATAACTGTGAGGCTGCCCCTGCCAGGCCAGAGAGGCTGCTTCTTTTCATCAAGACAAGAGAGATTTCACCAGTGTTGTGAAGTAACACCTAGAATTTGTTTCTCAACCACGCATTTTAATGGACAAGAGCTGAATTCACACTGTGACTTGTTACGTGGCCCCCTTTTCTCTATCCCACCCAGATTCCTCCCAGAGGCTGTCCTGTGGGCCTCCAAAGCCCATATGGATGCTGTATGCATTCATACATGGATGCTGTATGCATCTTGCTCCGGCAGAGGATCTGACACGTGAGGGGGACCACCCTCAGAGCTCCTGTTATAGATAAAAATGGCTGGAGAAAGTCATGCAGTGTACTTCTGCTTTGGGGTTTTTAAAAATTCTTTCAGCCTTTGCCTGAAAGGACAGAAAACATCCATTCTTTTCCCTATTTTCCTAGGAGATTTTTTCCAGAAGCATAGGTTCATGGTCTGTTTTTGCAGATGTTTCACAAAAGTGGTCAGCCCCAGCCACCAAAGCAGAGAAAAATCTGGCTAACCAGCTGAGCAGACACCTGGAACAGTTTGAAGATAGAAAGCAACATCATCCTCTAGCTTGATTATCAGCATCTTCTACCGTGCAGCCCCCCAAGATCCCCACGTCTTTGTTGTGGTTTAACCCCAGCTGACAGCTAAACTCTCTCCTGACCCTCGTCGGGATCGGCTAGAGAACTGGATGGGTAAAAGTGAGACAACTTGTGGGCTGGGATAAAGACAGTTAAATAGGGAAAGCAAAAGCTGTGCATGCAAGGAAGGCAAAACAATAACTCACTCACCACTTCCCATTGGAAGTTCAGCCATCCCAATGGGCACAGCTCCATCACATGTAATGGCTACTTGGGTAGACAAATGTCATCACTCCAAACCTCTCCCCACATTCCTTCTTCCCTCTACTTTATGGGCCAACATTGATGCCCTTTGGTGTGGAATATCCCTTGAGACATGAGTTGGGGTCAGCTGTCCCAGCTGTGTCCCCTCCCAGCTCCTTCTGCACCCCTTGCCTCCTCGCTGGTGGGATGGAGTGAGGAGCAGAAAAGAGCTTAACTCTGTGCAAGCTCTGCTCAGGAACAGCAAAAACATTCCTGTGCTACCAAGATTCTTTCCAGCACTATCCCAAAATGCAGCCCCACACCAGCTACTGTGAAGACAACTAACTCCCAGCCAAAACCAGTATACCATCCACTGTTGCCTCCACATTTCCTTTTCCTCCACATGCTACCCAAGTAAAGATACATAAAACAAGGCAAAGAGATAGATTGCCTATTCCAGCTGTTAGGTGAAGCCTGTAAATGCTAAACAAAACAGTTTCAGACAGAAAAAAAAAATCACCCTCACATATTTATTAATTTATTCATTTTACAATGATTTTAAATGTCCTACCCATCAGTATCTGCACGAATGAGAAACTCACAGAAGCAAGAATAAATTGGCCACCATTGTCCCCTGCACTGGAAGTGTGGATGTTGGTGGAGGTGAATTTTGGAGCAGGCTCCTCTGCACTGTTTAAAATTAAGCTAATGCCCTGAAAACACAAACCCATTCAACTGATACAATCCCTTCCTCCCTAAAATTAGCCCAAACCCCTTGCTCTGGGCCATCCTGAGCCTTTCTAGGCATCACTTTGGCAACACACCACAAAACCAACCCAAGCAGAGAGTGCAAGCTAGAGGTCAGTGCATCTTGGCACTTTCAAATCCCAAAGGAATTAATCTCAGAGCCAAGGGATGCTGGGAAGAAAACCAACCTAAACCACCACTCCAGTTTAGCTGGGGGCAAAAAAGCAGTGGTTGGCAGCACTGTGAGAGGCTGGCAAGATGCTGCTGTTTGGAAATCCTTGGCTCAGGGCCATTTGCCTTCCCACAGTGGTGTGAGCAGGCAGAAATGCTCCTCCAAGCCCAGATATCCAGAGCAGCTAGCACAACACTGCTGGGAAATATTTAATGACTTGTAGGAGGCAAGACTGAATGGATTTACATTTATTTAGATTTTTTTTTCTCCCTTTCAATGTCTGCTTCCTACACCATTGACCTTTTAAAATTATATCACTACTTACTGACTTTGTTTTCTGTGTGTTGCCATTTTTACCTTCCTGCTTCCTGCTTTTTTTTTTTTCCTGCTGGCCATCTAGGAGGGCCAGCACTTTTAGGCAGCTTTGTTCGAACACCAGGATTTTTCTGATGTGCCTGCAAACTTTCAAGAGCCAGCATTTCTCGCTCCCTTAGCTGCCAAATTGTGAGAAAACACAAAGTGCCTCAAGCTGAATCCTAAAAAAGATTTTCCAAACTTACTCACATGCTGCAGCCTTGGTCTAAAGACTGGGGTATGAGGTACTTATGATTTAGTATTAGAGCTCTCTGTATTTATGGCCTATTTCATTTATCAGAGCTATTTTAACTGGAAATGGTGTTGGAAATCAATGTACTCATTAGAAGTCAATACTAAGTGCTTTTGAAAATTCACTTTATTTTGCATTTCTCCTAGCTATCAATTTTGTTGTTGTTTTAAACCTGACTTCCCGAGGCCTTATTCATTAATAGATAAGCAGTCATAAGTAGGTTAGGAGCATACAGGAGGCTCATCTTCCACACTGGCATACCCAGTGCACTTCCCACCTAGAAATACATCTGATTTTTCAAGGATGGCCATCTCCCTCAGCTCACAGAGGCTCTCTGAAAACAGGTCTCCTTTGCTGTATCAGCAATGAGGATGCCAGACTTGAAGAGGAGAGGAAGGAGTCAGACCCCAGCTGGTAAACAAGCAGTTGTCCTCTACAGTACAGGCTGCAGTTCTCTGTACTGTCAGTGAGGAGGGCAAAGGAGATAAAACAGGCTGAAACATGAAATTCTGAGGGAGCAGAAGGAGTTGCTGACTTTTGTAGAGGGATTTTTTCTAATTATTACCCTACTTTTTGGGTAGGTATTGTCTCAGCAGTGCTAGTCACTCACTTGTGTCCCAGAAACACATGGATGCTGCAGCACTGATGGTCTGTCCCACACAGTCACTACTAACTCAAGCCCCAAACGTGCTAGTCATTTGCAGTTCCTGTATGGCTGAGAGTATAGTTACACCCTGTACACCCCACATAAGTTCCCAGAGCTGTCAGGAGCAGGCTGTGCTTGAGCAGTGCTCCCCAAGTGCATGGGGTGGCACCAGGTCCCCCGGTCTCTTGGGAGCAGTTCAGGTGTCATCCCAAGGACTTCCTCAGAACCCTGCAGGAAGTTTAGTAGCAGTGGAGGGCTACTGAAGCAGAAGTGGGTGGCTTTTCTTTGGTGCTCCCTAAAGCCTCTCTTTAGATTTCAACAAAAAACTCTGTTAATCCTGATGCTACTAACAAAACAAAAGAAGGAGGAGGAGACCCCAATAATGCTTGCCTGAGAGGCCTTCCAAGCCCTTTGCTGTACCCCTCCTGAGCTGGTAGTAGTTTAGTATTGCTCTAGCTCCTACTTGAACATGGTATTCTGCTCTTCTTATAGGTGCTTGATCAAGAAGAGATGAGGAAACTCCTTGTATATCCTCAGTATGCAAGTTTAACTTGTTGCATCCCTAAAAATCAAATCCACTTTTGTTTAAAAAAAAACTCCTACCCAAGCAAATGTAGTAGCTGTCTGCAAGAGTATGAAATACTTACAAATAACAGAGAAAAAAACTCATTCATTCATGTATGGAAAAAGAGATGAATTAATTTTCCTTTGTAGAAAGCACTCTTTTCGATCCCTTAACTTTCATATAGAGAACACATATCAACATCTTGATCCCTAAATGTAATGCTTTGGGAAACTATGAGTAGGAAAAATCTAGGTGGTGTCCTCATGGAAATTTTTTTTGTGCACTAAAATATAGTGTTCCCCACTGGTGCCTGCTATAATATTTTTATGCGTAGAAAGTAGCAGGCTATCACACTTTTTATATATGCATAAATAAAAGTGACAGGCAGAGGAACAGGATGCCTGAAGGTGTAAGATATGAATGTCATAGGCCACAATCCTCTTATTTTTATTGTTTTTATCTCAATGGGAAAAGTTTTCTGTCATTAGCTTAAGAATGCAATACGAATGTTCTCTTGAGACCTGAACACACAGAGAAAGCTTTCTGCTTTCACATCCAGGTATTTAGCACTGCTGCTCTCTGCTTGTCAGCATTGCTGGGGGAGTTATGGCAAGCTGTAGGACTGGTGCTAGCTGCTGGGGCTGCATGTTCCTGCTCTACAGTCAAGTACCACAGGCAGGAGGGTGGTTACAAGAACCTGCCAGGTAAAGCTTCACAATATTTGGGAGCTGGCTGGAATGCTGTTTCTAGCCTTGTAGTTTCTGTTCCTTGGCATCTTTCAAGACTTTGAGAAGAAATGAAGAAATAGAGGAGGTAAAAGGAGGCAATGCACCAAGGGATTCAGAAGCAACACCAGCTGTCCTTGTCCAGAGCATTATCTCTGGCAGCAGCAGCATTGGAGGCTTTGGGAGAATGAATGGAGATGGCTCACATAGGAAAACCTGCTGTATGAGCTCATCACCTTCAAATACAGCCATGCTTAAATCCAGCATTTGCCCATGGCTAATGTGATGTTTCTGTATTAGTCCTGGTATCCAGAAGGTCTTTGTTCCAGTTCACCTCAGAGCTTGCAAGCGACTGTGGTTGTTACAATCACAGAATCATTTCTGTTGGAAAAGACTTCTAAGACCATCAAGTCCAACCACAAACCTTCCAACCACAGACCTAACACTGCCAAGCCCACCACTAGGCCTCGTCCCTCAGTGCCACATCTACACTGTCTGATAACTAGCTGCAGGGCTGGTGGGCACACCACTTCCCTGGGAGCCTCTTGGTGTGCTGCAAACATTACCCTGGTGTGGCAGTGACGCTGCCCGCTGGACTGCCACGTGCTGTCAGGGTTCCACGTCATGGGGAAGAGGAGGCATTTACAGATGTAGAGCTACTGAGCTTGACCAGATTTGTCTTTTGGACCTGGAAATTATATTTGCACGGAAGTTGAGTATTGCAGGCCAGGGGCAAAGTGGTTTAGGTTATGGGAGACATCCCAGGAGTCCCACAGCAGAGCTGCAGACATTTTACTGATGTTCCTGTGTTGTGATGGACTTGCCTTTGTGTGCTGTGCATACATTTCCTTGTCTGGGATACCCTAGTTAGAAATATGGGAGGTCTGCATGTGTGTTCCTGTCTGGGAGCACAGAAATGAATATCCCTTTGCATGCACACTCAAATTGAAATGGTTTCCAGCCACCCTTAAATGCTGCGAGCTGCAGCTCTGTGTCTCACCTCAGACAGCAGCTCATGACCTGCATTAGTGCATCCCCTGTCTGACGAGACCCTGCCCTCGAGCCCACCGTGGGTCAGATTCTGCTGGGTGGGAAAAGCTTGCCAGCTCAAAGAAGAAAAGAAATGTCTGGGGGATAAACAAGGAAAGAAACTCTGGAGGATCTGCAAGGAGCATTCAGTTCCTCTGACATCTGTCACTGTAAGTGCTGGATTTACACCTTGCAATTTGTTTGGGGAAAAAAGTTAGGGAGCAATAAAGTAATAACCTGAGCAGGAAAAGAATTGTTATCAGAAAATTATTTGTAATGTAGCCCTTAAAATAAATATAGCAGCCATTCCTGTGCTTTACACTGTCATTTCTAACTCCAAAAAGTCAGTGTGTAAATCTAATGGAGTAGTTATTCATGAAAGTTCAGCTTGAGTAATAAAAGTAACAATTTTCTGTAATGATATTTCATAGATTTGAATAAGACGTATAAAATATTTTTGCTTTTACAGCATATGTAAAGAGAGTAAGTATACTATGCCTATAAAACAGGGATTACTTTTAAATTCTTAAAATATTTCTAGAACAAAGTAAATAATACTCATAATTTTTTCCTGAAAGACTGGTGGAAAGCCACATAGCAAACTTTTCAAATATTTTATATGAAAAAAATTCTCCTGCAGCTTCAGAGAAGACATAACAACTTATCCCTCATCTTTTAATAAAGGAAATCACAGGCACTTTCCCCTTCCTATTGCATATCCTTCCCTCTGAGCCCTTCAGCCCAGTTCTTTGCCAGTGTGAGTGTGTTATACGTGGAAGAGAAGCTGGGATTTTATCCCCTCTGGTGTAGTTTTCACAAATGCCAACTGAACATTGCAAAAAAAGAGATATTTCATTGAGTGTGGAGGAGGAGGGAAAACACAAATCTGAATGGTAGGAAGCCTGAACTTGTGATTTACTTTGTACTGAGTCTCGGGAGAAAACTACTCGGTTTTAATGTGGTAGTGTGGATTGCACATGAAGGTAGGTGAGATCAGAGCCTACCCCTCAGACCTGACAGTCCATCAGAGCAGGGCAGTGCTCAGTGCCACCCTCCAGAGGTCAGAGAGACAGTGGTGGCTGCTGCCATCCTGCATCCTCCAGGATCAAGCCCCCCCTGGCACAGGCACTGCTGTGGCAGTGAACCTGGGAAAATGCAAAGCCTAGTTAATGTAAATATCTCGAGTTTGAAAAGCCTTATGAGAGAGACCAGAAAATGTGTGGCATGCATGTGATTATTTCTAAACCTACTTCTATTGGACTTGTCTCAATAAAATATGTTTCCAAATTGGTTTGTCTAAATGTGATTTGGGCTACCTTCAGTGAAAAGCCCAGGGCTACAATTTGATTAAGTGGTTAAAATAAAGCACAAAAGGATGGCCTCTGTAGGGCTGCAGCCTCGTGACCTGGATTGATGCTGGCTCCCAGGTGCTGCCCGGCACACCAGCGCACAGCCAGACACATCCCCTGCAGCTCCAGCCTTTCCACAGGGAACCACGTCCTGTTTGCTCAACCACAGCCCAGCAGGAGCTGAACCAGCCCATGCAGCCAGCAGGCTTGGCCCTGCCACCCACCAGCACCTGCCCCCATGGCCTCTCTGCTCCAGGGAATTGCCCAGTCCCTGCCCAGCTGCTGGAGACAGCAGCTCCGGGCATGGCTTGGAATCGCACCCAGCTGCACAGACACACACCGGCTGCTACCATCCAGGATGTGGAATTGTGTATTGGCTGCTATCCTGCTCCAACATCCCTGTGTGCACGCTGCTGGGTGTGCCAGCAGGAACACACAAACACCTGCAGCCTCACACACACACACACACACACACACTTTGAGATCTATTTGCTTCCTACAAGTCCTTGTAGAGCATGTTAGGAAAGGAGACTTAAGCAAAACTAACACGTATTTATTTTCATTCATGTGCTTACATATATATGTCCACTAGAGATAGTGTGCAGCTATGTCCATTTGCACACATCCACTTGACAGTAAATCTTTGGGTGCACAGTGCATGGTACAGCCATAAATACTTATATCTATAGGAAAATGAAACCCAATATGACTCAACACAGAGAGTTTAAACGTATTTCTATTGACTTGTCAATGTATCTGCATCTATAGCTTGGCTCCTGTACCCAGCTCAGAAGAAGTATCACTTCACCTTCATGTAAGCACAAAATACAGAGTCCTTCCTGCTGGATATCTCTATACATATGGCCAGGTCATTATACAACCAAAGCTATGATTTTTGAAGGTTTTTTGAATAGGAAAACCTAAAAAACCCTTCTACAGGACCCATTCAAGGACTGCTGGAGTGTGTCACCAGTAGGCTGGCAACAGATAATAACAATAAGCAAACCAACTTTTGGGTTAAGCAGCAGATCATATTTTTGGGGTAAATTGTGAACAATAAATATTGGTCAAGCTGCTGTGCTGTGACAAAGGCTTCAGTTCAGAGTTGGTGCTATTGAGAACTTCATGGCTTAAATATTGGCTAGGTCTGATTTTTAATTTTATTTTTTATTTGACAGTTGGCATATTTCTAAAAAGTCAGTGCACATTTTTGAGATTTCATTGCGCATCCATGCATCATTACCTGTTTTCTTAGAGCTCGAGGGAGATGATATTGTTGGGGGTTTTCTCTCATGTAGGGAGGCGAGGCAACGAGGTGTAACAGAAATGAAGGATGGCCTTTGGGAGAGCAGCATTGCTTTTCTGAAGCACAAGTCTTTGGTCCAACTGAAAGTTCAAAACAAAGGAGAATCTTTGTCTCTCTTTTTCCAGCTGTACCTTGGTAATGAAAAGGAAACAGCAAGGAAAGGGAAAAAAAAGCTAAAAAAAAAAGGCAAAAAAAGTAGAAGCTTACTATTTTTAAAACCTGGTCCAAAGTTGAAGATTCTGCTGAACTGAAGCAAATACTCTTCAGAAATGCCTGACTGCAGAGCCAGGCTGAAATGTTCCAGGAAAACAAGATAGAGGAATATTTTTACCAGTAAATACTGGAGTTCAACGAAACTGGCTCATCTCAAAGAAAATGAGGGACAAATGCTGCAGGGCATGCTGAAGAAAATAAAATGTTTATCCTTTTTCCCAAACCCATTCAGCTAGGGACCATTGTGGGAGCTGATGGAAGTTCTCTGAGGTTTTTCCTTTGCCCTTGTTCTTTTTTCTTTTCAATAGCAAACTAAAAACATGTTAAGTGTCTCTGTTGATGGCTCTTTCTTGCACTGAGAACTGCAGGTCTGGAAGACAGCAGCTTTTCTCTTGAAGGCTGAACTTTATTATGTCCAGGAGTGTAGATGGCACCAAGCTTGAAGGTTACACTTGAGCCTTCATCAGTGGTGGGCCTTAAAAGGTCATCAGTGACTGGGCCTAAAGCGGCCTGTGGGGAGACAGGGGAAAGTCCACTAAGCTGGGACCTGCAGGCAACTCTTGCAATTACTTCTCCCAAGGCAGCTATTCCTGAAAACTGGTTCTAATTTAGTTGATATTTTGGCAATATTCTTTCTCTTTAGGCAAGACTGAGTTAGGTGTGGGAGGTCTAGGTACAGGTTCAGACTCTAAACCAGGGTGGAGTTTTGAGGGGGCAGGGGAGTGTCTGTTAGCCAGCTTTTCTCTGACCTATTTTCTTGTTCTGTAGTCTGGCCCCATATCCCCTACTCTTGACAAGGACAAAAAGCACAGTGGTAGAAGATAAAAGACATCTTGCAGCATTTTACAACTGGGAAATACTTTTGCCACATTCTTCTGAGTTCTCCAGACTTCAGGAAGGCTTAGGATAGCTTTTTTTTTTTTTTTTTCTCCCTTTTGTACATCTGGGCTGAGAAGACACCATTAACCCTTTGAGATCTCCCCTTGCTGCCAATCACTGGGAGAACAAATCACTCCTTCCCACCTGCTTCTGGGTCCAGCTGTTTCCACCTGTGCATGTCAGGCGGAAAGCTGAGCAGGCACCAGGTTCTCCCCTGCTCCTCGCGGCATTCCCGGGGACATGGCACGCAGGTGGCAGCTCGGGAAGCGGCTGCTGCGGTGCCCTGCCGAGGGAGGCTGACGGAGCGCAGGCTGACACGGGCCCGCGGGGTGCCCGGCCACATCTGGCCCTCGTGAGCGCACATCTGTCCCGCCGCCCCGCGGGGTGCCCGGCCACGTCTCGGCC
>VZTT01004863.1:0-76389 GCA_013400855.1 Buphagus erythrorhynchus | reverse complement strand
CCCGCGGGGTGCCCGGCCACATCTGGCCCCTGTGAGCGCACATCTGTCCCGCGGGCCCGCGCCAGCCTGCGCGGAAATGGAAATTGGTGGATCCCAACCACGCGCAGAAAAAGCAAATTTCTGTTATTTATGGGCTCTGGGCCACCCGATAAGGAACTTGCCACCTGCCCCCAAAGAACTGGCTTTTACACAGTTAATCAAATGAGAACGGCTAAGGGTAGTCACTGCACCCTTTGTAAATAGCAGTCCAGACACAAGAGCAAATAATTTGTGTCAGCATGACAAGAGAAAAATGGAATGTAAACTTGCTAAACAGCCAACATAGACTGGCTTTTATTTATTTATTTACACACACACACATATATATATGTTCATCTGTCTCAGACCAAAGAATGAACTCCAGCAGGTTTAGATTTGAGATCCATTTATAACATCAAGTGCTGCTCCGTTTTCTTGCCCCATACTGGTGGGGAGAAACATCAATATTCCCCCATGCCAGCTTTTTCACATCCACCTCTTGGAATGCTACCTAGAGAGGAAAGACAAATCTTCAGCAATTTTATTCAGGCCTGTTTCACAGTATAGGTCATCTCAGCAGCGTGTGGAAACAATAGCAAGTGCCAATCTCACAGCACAAATACTGACCCACAAAAATAATGAACGCTCCTAGCAACCGTGTGCAGAAACAGCAAAACTTTTAACAAATTTTTATAAAAAATAATAATAAAAAAATAGTTTTGCCCCAGTGAAGGTGTCCTGCATGTAGATTATCTGCAAAGAGAAAATTGTTAGATAAATTATTTGTCTTGAGTAATTTGATCAGGTCTCCTTGGAAGCCTAATGAATAGGTTATTTTCTGCAACAGCTGCTGTTCGAACTCTCAAGCTTGAGCCCACATGATCTGGCTGTTCAAAGAGAATTACTGTGCTGGCTTTTTTAAAGTAACTTTTAAAAAAGCAAAACTAGGCACAATCTATTTGTTGACAGGGAGGAAAGATGGACAGGAGAAGATTTAAACGGGTGGTAAAATTATTGTGAAGGCCTGAAAATTATTAGCAGAAAGGATAACTGTGTGAAGCCGCATATAACTCGCCTTTTACTGAGACTATAAGAGACCAAACCTTCATGGCTGTAATTCAGATACATCATCTGCATTTCACGTTCTGCTATGGAGAGGAAATGCCTCCCAGATGGGCTGGATGGCCCCTGGAACTCTGCTGCTGGGTGGGCTATGGCCATGTAGGCTTCTTGGTCTGGGGCTACTCCTCTCTGGTTGCCTACTTCATTTATATAAGGCCAAACACCACATGCAGACATGTGCCAGTGGAGGAGTCTAGGAAAAATAAAAGATCTTGTAATGGCTTTTGGGGCTGTTTGGAAAGGGTTAAATGCATTCTGCACTTGTGCAGCAATTTTCCAGGCATGACATTTATTCCATGGTCTGCATTTGTCCAGAGTGAGCCAGATTTCCTTCTGCATTTCTTGGTGCGTCTACTTGTCTGCAGTAGGCAGAGGCTGACCTGAACCTCTTTTATGGGTGATATTTGCTGGCGTTTTCCTCTGACTAGGTCTAAGCAGAGTGCAGTGTGATCTGCCAACCATAAAACCTGAATTCTTCCACCAGCAGAGTGAAATAAAGGCCGAGCTCTGTGCCTGCCCTGCTCCTTTGCCCTACCCTTGTGTTGCCTGTGTCTGCCCAGCCCCATTCCTTTGGGGCACTTTTCTGGGATCATCTTGCAGTTCAGCACTCAGCTTCCACACACTGGATGTTTTTGCACTCAAAATGTTAGATTGGAGTTTATTTCATTGTTCTCTGAATAATCTATTCAGAAACTCAGTGTTTTGCTTTTTTTTCCCCTCTTCTTGCCAATGTAATCAAGAGGAGACTTGTTAGATATTATGTTAACAATGTTAAGTATAGAGCACATGTTGAGGTGAAGTGAAAGGTGCCTCGGGTAGGATTTGGCTGTGAGTTGTCTTTGCCTTATGTTCTGTAGAAGTATATTTAAGCAAACTGCTGCAATTGAAGACACTGAGAGCGGATGCATGCAGGCATGCATGGTTAAGGGAAAGAAATCTCCATTGAAAAAACAGAGGAAGCAGCCAAGGACACATTTTATAATGAAGGATTTGCTGGCTAGTTCTCTGAGAGGTGCTCAACACTGTGAGGATTAGGTGAGGATGGTTCAGCACTGGGTCCAAGGCGGATGCTGCCCCTTTGCCAGGTCATCTCCATATCTGCAGGTGGTTAAAGGAGCTGGTGGGGTTAGGAGTGCAGAGAGGGAGCCTGTTGGAATGATGCAGTCCTCCTCATGTCTCAGGGCCGTAATCCTAGACCGTGGTGTCACCTTTCTTTGGGGACAGATTTTGCTTCCAGTGCAAACCAGGGTGAACACGCTGGCTTTGTGCCTGCTGCCGCTGAGTGCCGGCTCTGACCTCTCGTGGCTCAGTCTGCTTGGACACTGCTGTTCTGTAGGATGTGAGACGTCCATCCCTCTTCTCACCTGGCTTCTGGGGACAAACCCACAAAGAGCTGCCAAATGGAGCTTCCATGTATTTTGCTTTTGTAGCTTCTTGTATTATTTGGGCTAAGCTGTGGAGAAAGCCGTGTGTTTCCCAGCTAACTGGCTGCAAAGTGAAATCCTGTAATTTTGAGGGCAGAATCTACTTTGTTTCTCATGAAGGTAATTTGGCATTTTGCAAGAGTGTACAGAACACTTCATGTTTCATCTGAATTAATGAAGTGTGCACGTTGATTTCATGTATATTGCTACTGAAAGCTTTCTTAATTATGAAAAACTCTAAATCTTTCATTTTTTCAAAAAAGACATGAATTTTAAGGGGGTTTTATGGTGAATTTTGAGAATCTTAATCTCAAGAAAAATGCAGCTTTTGATGTCATTTGCAATTGTCTTCCTGCCAGTATCAGTGACTGCATTTTGGTTGAGCACAGCCTGCCATCAGCAGCCGAGGCTCTCCAATGTCAGCAAGGAGCACAAGTCCTACCCTACCTTCTCACTACATTATTTCCAGAAATAATATTTTTGGAGAAACAACCTCCCATCAAATCTTTTTTTTGTGCTGCTTCTGTTAAGGTGCTGCAGAAAGATAGCGAGGAAGGGCTTTGTGGCTAGCAAACCACCGAGTCTCACCACCACCCCACCAGTCTGTGTAGGTTAACCATGAGCCACAACACAGGAAATACTGCAGCAGTGGCTTGGCTTTTTAATGAGGCTAATACAAGCTCAGAAACCATCCTTAGAGATGATCCATGCTCAGATGGCTCTGCTGTGACACGTTGCCAATCCAGGGATATGTAAACCTTATGGCTGAAGGCACAAGTACTTAAAATTTGGAGCAGGGCAGCATTGTGTCACTTGAGGGCAGATGTTGCCACAGGTAGAGTGGTCCATGTCACCACCACCAATTGATGTATTCACCCATGAAAAGGTGAGCTTCTGGGCAGTAGGTTAGGACAGGCAGCTGTAATAAATGTCAGGGCTTGGAACCAAACAGGATGCATGAGATGCTCTCACAGATGGTGTATTTAAATGGGTATTCATAAATAAGCTTCAGCATGGATTTTGGAGCCACTGTCCCTATTTGGTATCCACTAATACCTGCCCCCCCAGCTGATTGCAAGTGTAACGTTCTGAGTTTGAGATTCACATGACTGAGTCACCAGTTTACAGACACTACCAGTTGTGGGTTGAAACAATATTCAGATCTAGTGGTCATTTACCCAAAATGAGCACCTGGATATTAAAGCAGCATAAGCATGTTATATTTATCATTACTATTGGCACACACATGTGACACATAATAATAGCAAAAGCAGGTTGTAACAGCAGGTGGCACCTGGCATACTCTGTCACATCAGTCATTTTTTGTTTCTTCTGTGCATTTGGATTGATAGATATATTTTCTAGAAAACTGGCATACTCTTTTTCAGAGAGGAAGCAATTTTTGCAATACCTTTCCTAGCCTGGTCTCTCTACAGTTCCCCTTTTTATCTGGGATGATTAAGATTCATGTTTCTTTCCTCCAAAAGTGCTTTAGTCTAAGGTCCCTATTTACACATGATATAAGATCAGTGGGCTTATAATTAAGGCAGTGGTGTGATGCTGTTTCAGGTCTGTTGCCTATTTATTTGAAGCAGCTGTCTATGAATGTGGGATGCATGGTACAAAAGTTGCCATGGTTAAAAACCATGTTTACTGACTGCTCAGTAAATAGTTACACAACTATATGTGTAAATGCCAGATAGCACACCAGAGTTTCCTTGGGCAGTTTCACTTAGGCACAAGCCTTCTCCCCAGTTCCTGTAACTGCACTGATCTTGTTTGTTTACACACACACCTTTATGGAGTGAGGCGAGAAGAGAAGGAAATGTGCCACCAAGAAAGGACAGAGTTTGTGTTTAGCCCAGAGAGATGAGAACTGAGAGGAGGTGAGAAGCCAATCTCTGCAGAGATGAAAGGTTACCATGAGGTAGCTGGGAATAATCTCCTGTCTCTGGTGGCTGGGAGAGGAGCACTGGTCTTCAATCGCTGCCAGGAAGAATCGAGTTAGGCGTCAAGGAGAGACTTTGTAATGGTAATGATGGTGAGACAGCAGCCTTCAGAGGCTGTCAGATCTCCATTGCTGAAGATCTTGAAGAGCAGATTAGATCTAGCTTTGGCAGGAATGATATACTGTAACTAATCCAGCCTTAAATCAAGGAAATGGGCTGGATGACCTCTTGAAGTACTTCATAGCCCATAAGTCTCTTTATGCCATTAATATTTGGAGGCAGAGTCTGATTAAACTGTGGTATACACCAAATGCTGGAGCAGCTGCTGTTTCTTCCACTCCTAACATGGTGAGAGGACCTTGCAGGGCTCTGTGGGAAGCAGGTTGCTCTGAAGGAGGATGGCATTAATGTGCCTGTGCCCTGCAAGTATCACCCTGGCTCTTCAGAGATGGGAATACAGTCAGCAAGGAATGGCTGGGCTTTCCCAAAGGTGTACCCAAGTGTCCACTGGAAAATCCCCCTCCTGTCATCTACAGCAAGTCTACACTTCTTTGCAGAGCACGGGGTAGTTGGCCAGTGCCAGCAGCATACTCATATCCTCGTGCTCCCCAGAGAAATCAGAGGAATACAGATGCCCTGCATCCTACTTTGTGTTCCCCTGTCCTGCACATCGCATCAAAGACCAGGGAGAGTCTGGCACTCAGCACGGCCATTCTTTGTTTTCCATGAACCCACTGAATAATTTATTAAAAAATGTAAAAATGTTAATGTGAAAAAAGGTGTCTTTTTTTTAACTTTCTCCCAAGTGACATATGCTTCCATTTTCAGATGTGTCTTATTTGCGTTTGGTTCCCCAGATGTAAAACAGACCCATGGGGTCAGGCAGTACAGGTTTTCTATTTTTCACATCACTGCACCCACAGGAGGACAGAATTGGGTATCACTCACATTATGTGGGGGAAGAGCCTTCCTATTCACACAGTTTTCAAGAATGTAGACTTTTCTTGCAGGAATACTAAGAAACCCCTCTCATTTTCTGCTGCAAAGAGCTGCTGCAAGCTGAGGTAAAGCTGCAGACTCTGAATGGACACACTTCCCCATAACACATGCTTCTCTTTAAAATGGGAAAGCTGTGAAAAGCAAAAGTAACCAGTCAAGATTGCACACTGTAAAATGAATTAGCAGATAGCTGACTTCTTGAAATGGAAAGGGCTTGCTTTTCACAGGGCCTGGATTTACTTATCTGCCATGCAAGTACTTGCATAATAATAGCGAATCTGCATATGATAAATGAATAAAATGCATCTAAGTGTTGAGGGTGCAAAGAAAAACACTAAGCACTAGATATTTGGCTCTCTTTTATTTATCTCAGTTGACAACACCAGTGGAGGATCTTTGAGGAAATTAGTAACACTTACTGCAAGAGAAGTTTTTGCATGTGTGATGACTTCCCAGATCCTTCCCGTGGCAGCCGCATTTTAGCCAAACGTCTCCTGAAATGATAGCCTGTCCTGTTCCCAGGGATTTGCAGAGCTGGTTTTATATGCAGTCACCTTCCTTTCAAAATAATAATCCAAAGCCTACAGGGCTGCAAATAAAACAGCAACCTGTGTAAGCCAGCGCAGAAATTTTTTCTGAGTCCACAGATGATCAAACTGATATTGTTGGAGAGCATTATTTAAGCTCTTTCCTGTCAGCAGTTACTGCAATGCTCAGTAGCTGCGGTGTAAAAGAGTTTGGGCAGATGTGTCGTAAGCTTATTTGTGTGGCTTGGGGAGAAGGGCAGCAGGGTAGCCAGGCAAGGCTGGGAAAAAATCCATGCCCATCCCTATCTCCATGTTTCCCAGCTTCCCACAGCAAAAGATTTTGATATTGCAGTCAGTGTTGGGCTACCAACAGCTGAGATCTGACATCTCAGCTGGCTATTTTGTGCCAGTGCGGTTGCACTGATTATGGCAGTAACTAGAGGCTTGTGGCTGGTTAGATCCCTTGTTTTTCTGAAGTCTCTGTTGGGTTTTGAAATCTTTTTTAAGTCCCTGCAGCAAAGTGTGGCTGAGCTGCTCTCTGCATCGCAGCCATGTAGCTTGGATAGATCCATCTCTAACACTGCAGCCACTGCAGAGAAAGCTGAGCAGGAAAACACTGGGACTTTTTTTCCGTCATGGTGAGAGCCTCACCACCGGCTGGCTGCTCATTTCTAATCAAGAAAGAGACTTGACAACATGACATTTTCTGCCTTACTTAGCTCCAGCTCTCATTCCACTCAGAAAACACCTAAAATGTGGCATATTCATACACTGATCTTGAAAGATGCAGCAGTAATTATGTAAACTTCACATCAGCTGTACATGGTGTTGACAAGCAAAACAAAAGCAGAAAGGACTTAGTTGTTTTGTGGGATTCTTTCCCCTCATATTATTAGCCAATATCCCAGGCTGGCCTGATAGTCCTAACTGAGGATGGTATTTTGTTTTGAGAGGCTACGAAATTCTGCCTCTGGAGATCATAGTCTAGAAAGAAGAGCAGATAGAGGCAAATGAAGGACAGAGAAGAAAATCTTAGCAATTAACTCTTGTAAATATCTGTACCTGAAAAAGTTGCTCTCACCCAGTCAGGGGACTGACAAATCAGGTGAACTATGGGCCCAAGGAAAAACAGTTCAATATTTAATATCAAATACTTGAAGCAGTAAATGAATAGCTTACCAGCAACTCAATCTGGGATATGTTTGCATTGCTTTTTAGATAATTTTGAACTGTGGATGTATTAATGGAAGGTGTGATCTGTTTCAGGACAATTTACAAGCTGGCAAAAAGACTAAATTCAACAAATTGATTATTTGCTGCAAATAGTCCAACCAGAACTAGTCATTCAAGACAAGATTTTGACCATTTCTCATTTCTGACTCAAATAAATGTGCTAATGTGCTATTGCATTGTTTATCACCAGAAAGCTTGACTTCATTAATATTGAATCATAAAACTGAGATTGCATAAAATCTTATGCATGTGCAAAAAAAAGAGTAATGCATCACCTGAACCCCCTCCTTTACTGCTCTTTCAGGGTGCCACATTCTTCCTTGGAAAGGGGACAAGACTAGGTGAGCTCATCATAATTGAAACTATATCCCTTTCCACTTGGACTTCTTGCCAATGAGGTAAATGCTTACATTCATTGTGTGTCCCTTGCTTTAATACTATGACAAAATTATTTTTTCAAATTCTGATTACTTTGAGAAGACTGGGGGTTTGGATTTTTGCCCTACATGCACACTGAACCCTGCTGTACCACTGTTGGCACCCAAGTTGTAATAGATTGACCAAACACTTATTCTGGGTTCATTGTCTCACAAACCTGTAAGGACAGATGGGTTTTGCAGAAGTGGTTCCACGTGTGGTGTCACTTGCCTAGTCTGTGGTGACTTGCACCACATTGAACCCATTGTGTTTTTCTGCTCAGCAGGCAGTTTCGCTTTGAAGCTTTAAGGAGTAAGATCATTTATTGGAGGGGAGTAGTATTTGCTTGAAGTGAAAGCTTGGTTTGGGGAAATGTAGTTGCTTTGGTTGGTCAAAAGTGTGAAGAATTATTCTTGCCAGTAATGACCTTCCCTGCAGTGGAGAGAAATGAGCATTTAGAGTCTGATTGGGACAAAAGGTGCAGCCACTGAAGCCATATATTTGTGCATCTAGGAGAGTCACAAAGCCACAGATTCAGCTTCCAAGTTCAGGAATCAAAACATGGATGGTATGTCCATGGCATGTCCTTTTTTTTCATAATGTCAAAACTTCAAACCCCTTTGGACAATTTCAGCTTGATGACAACATACTGTCAAGCTTAAGTCATGAAGGACTTTGATTTTCACTAACTTTTATCCCGCTTGCTCTTCCCTTCTGGCAGCCCATGCCCAGAACCAGGCCTGCTGATGTTCTGTGGGCCTCAGCTCCAGCATAAATTTTGGAAACAGTTCACATCTGTACAGAATTGTCACTTGGTGTTGGTTTGGGTTTTTTTTCCCTAGGCTCTCCAAAAGTACTGAAGTGTCATTAAGACAAATGGCAAACATTTCTCCTTTTCTCACATCTGTCAAAACTTCAAAATCTACTTTCATGACGTTTCACATAGCATTTTTTTTATGTACCACTCAAAGGACATGGAATCCTAATGAGCCTTGCTTTCATCATTTTCATCTACTATGTTTTGCTGTCCCAGTATAACAAATTAACAAAAGCAGGGGGGTTATGTAACAAGTAATATAAACAGTTGTGGAGTGGTAGGAGAGGGAAAGAGAATTAGGCTGGTACTCACAAAGAGTTTGAAGACACTTTTTGAAGGAAGTAACAATACATTCCTGCCAGGAGGGCATGGTCCTGAGCCCCTGAGCAGAGCGTTTCCTCATCCCACCACCAATATTCTCTCAATAGAAGAGAAACTATGTAAGACTGAGGAGTTGCTGTAGATTTTCAGTGTCAGGAATCAAAAGGAGACTATATTTCTGGTCATTAATTTAAAAAGTAATTTGTTGTTTCTGCAGTTACAGTTACTTGGCTTGCAAATGTTAACTGATGTGCTTGCTTTCACTATTTGTAAATGTGTTAATGGGAGATTGAGGATACTGATTTTTGACATCAAACACAAAAGGAAAAATATACCAAAATTAGCTTAAGTGCCTCCTTTATGGAGGAAAAAAAGTGGACAGTCATTTTTTAAATTCAAGGCTACGAAGTCAGTAGTGCTGGCAGCTCAGGTTCTTCCCTGTTAACCACTACAATGCAACAAATAGGAGTCACTTCCTCCTCATCCTCTGGACATCTTAAGGTGGACTGGCTGACCTGCAATAGCTTGGATAACAGCAGTGTAGTTAACAAGATTCTGAGCAAATCTCTATCAGTTTGTTAAAATCCACCCATGAGCAAAAGACTGACTTTCAATATGAGGCTCTCCTAGCAGCATTCTGAAAGCACTCACGAATTACGTGGGACTTCTGTTGCCGGGAATTTTATCTTGATTACAGGATACCAGCAGCTATAGTTGTTGCAGGATGGTCATGTTTCCATCCTCAGGATTCTAACTAGTCCATTTGGATATAGACTACATTGTTTATTTTGCAGAAAACGTAGAACTCAGGGTTGGTAGTACCCAAATTAACAGAAATAAACTGATAGTGTTTGTATTCAGGATAGAACACATAATCGCTGAAATGTCAAGGGAATGGCCTTTAGGTGCTGGTCAATCATGTAGTGCTTCTGCTTTAGAGCAGAAGTACTATCAGAAAAAATCAAAAATACCACTACTGCCCATGCTACCAAACCAGCCGATAAAGAACACTACATCTTGTTAGGTCCTTGTAAACTTGTTTCAGTTTTAAGGTGGTGTGTCAGGACTTGTACACACACACACACATACACACACACACAGAGTTTTCTACACACTCATTTGTTACAGCTCTAATGCACCATGTCCACCTGAGCAGTGCAATGTGCTGGGTGGCAACGGGGCACTTGCCCTTTGTGCTCCTTCACAGTAGGGCAGGAGGCCATCACCTCCAGGTGATTTCCAGCCTTGTGGGACTGCTGGTGCCTCACAGTCCCTGCCTGAACCACCACAGCCATTGTACATGGCCTCACAGGTCTGCTTTTTATGAGACCTGCAGCCTTCTTCCTGCCTGAGATGTGATACATAGACCAAATTACCTTTCACTGCCTACCCTGAAGTCAAAGTTCAGCTTTCTCCTGCAGCATCAGCCAGCAGGAAGCCTGGATAATAGTTTGACATGGTAGGTGTCAGCACAGAGAAATGTGCTTCTGCCTCAGTACAGAGCCTTATACAGGTTTTCTAATATATTTTCAGAAACTCTCCAGATGAAGCAGATATGGCAAAAACTGATGAAAATTTGATTTCACTTGCAGCAGGGGAACAGGAAGATGGGTTAATGTGCTTCAGAGGAGATCATCCAGGAGGAATGTTGATGGGTAGTCACCTGCCCTACTTTTACCTTTCACGTTGGATGCTATCTTTTACTAGATTGCCAAAATCTTCATTCACGAAAATAGGAGCTTCAGAGCACTCAGACTTCAGCAAATCAGTGTGTATTTGGGGAGCCTAAATCTGAACTAAAAAGAATAATTTTGTGCTTTTCATACCACTGGCAAAATGTAAATTCCATTGGTGCAACGTTCACTCATTATCGCTGAATCAAAGAGCAGTCTCAGTTCCTGCTGGCATCCTATTTAACAGAAAAATAGAAGTCTCTTCTGTTGCAGACATACATTGCTGTGTGAATGGATGATGCTGCCTCAATCTTCATGTCTCACGTTTGTGTTGATTAGCTGCCCTATTTTAGGACTGTTTGCATTATGCAATAGGCTAGTAAAATCATTAGTGTGCAAATAAAAGTAGGTCTTTACCTTAAGAATTAAGCACATAAACCACGTGATTAAAATGACAGAGGTTTATAGGAATGGGGAAAACTGCATGAGCTAGGTGAGACACCAGGATTTGAGGTAGATGAGCTACAGTGGCAATAAATGACAGGCTGAAGCACACAAATGAAAATAATCAGAACTCCTGTGTAAAGTGATGCTGATATATTCTGAATGTCACATTGCACTGCACAGTGCTACGCTCACTCCAAGAAGGCTCTTTAATTATAGCTGCTCAAGCCTTAAAATTCAAAAACTCCAAGTATAGAGGTGGGCACCATTTAAGCAACACAAATCTTGCTACTGAAGATGCAAATGAATGTTCAGGAGTTCAGCTCCTAGATAATAATCAAGACTTACCTCTGATATTTAATTATTATTTAACAGTTTATTAAAACCATTATCCTTTTAAAATACTACTTTCTGTTTTTTCTTGCCGTTCCAGTGCTTGTAATATTAAATTGATTTTGGGGTGTTTGGGGTTTGTTTTGTTTTGGGTTTTTTTTGTTTTGGTTTTTTTTTGTTGTTTTGTTTTGTTTTTGTTTTTGGGGTTTTTTGGGGGTTTTTTTTGTTTTGGTTTTTTTTTGTTGTTTTGTTTTGTTTTTGTTTTTGGGGTTTTTTGGGGGTTTTTTTTGTTTTGGTTTTTTTTTTCCCTTTTTTTTTTTTTTTTGCATATAAGCCAGTTACCTATTCTTCCCATTTTGCTGTCAAGGGTGGCAACCTGTTCTGGAGATCTCCTCCTAATTATAAGCCCTTCCCAAGGATCTGCAAATGAGGGCAACACCTGCTAACTGAAGTCTGAGCTCAGGAATCCCAGTGGAGAGGGAGCACCTCACATGGGGCTGAGGAGGCAGCAATGAGGGCACTTTGGAGGTTTTGCCACAGGGGTCAGGATGGCAGCGTATCAGCTGTCCATTGTAATTTGGCTGGCAAAAATGACTTTGGCAGCTTCGTCCTCTCCTTCCCATTGCCTGTCAGAAAGGGGACCCATCCCCTCAGGCATCACTAGAGAAATACCTTACTTGGATATGGATAAACAGGGGAAATGTTCAAGCCAAAACTCAGTTCCTGAATTAAATGAGGGAACTCTGCCCATGATAGTTATATGTCCTGGAGAGTGCAACCTGGGCCTTTGTTGGCTTTGTAAACTGTTGGCCTAGCCACTTAAGATAAAAATAAATGTTTCCTTGAGAGCTTTTCTCCCACACCTCTCTTTTCAGGAGCTGGCACTGAATAAAGTAGTTTAAGAAAGAAAACAAACCAAATCGAGGGCAGAGTTTCAAGCGGAAAAACTGAAAAGCCCTTTTAGAGCTGTGGCCACACACAGTCGCACGCTCTCAGCTGTCCTGGGATCCTGCCCCTGCCAAGTGTGCTGCCTGCTTTGCTGTGGATGTTTTCTTTATTTCAGACAATACCCATGCATTCATTAGTAGACCCCTGAAGAATGATTTTTAGATCTGGTATCACTTCAGTTGCCAGTTTTCTTTCATACCCTCCTACACTTTTTCTTTGCCAGGCATTCCCAAAGGAAATGGGTTAGTTGGTGTAGGGCTGGAGAGGATTTGCTGTGCTGCCAAAAGCACTTTGGTACTTCACAGACAGAATCTCCAGGATCATCTGTCTGGGCTGCTCTCCCAGAATGCCTCCTTGGTTGTTCTGCAATTCCCTGTTTTTCCACCATTCTTCAAAAGGCAACTCACCTCTGTGTAGCCGAGTTCTAAAAACTCATTGCCATTTTGAAAAATAGCCAAGTTACTGTCATCTTCAGCAAAACTCATCGTCTGCTTAGGAAAGTTCAAGGGATGAGTATGTTGATTTAGAGGCGTTGTGGCTTTACAAAACATGTTTTGCAGTTATGAAGAAAATAGCTGTCACAAGTGATGATTTGGCCAACAAAAAGGTCCAATTTCCTTAAACTATTAGCAACAAAAATCTGTGACTGGCTCAATTCTCAATATTGATTTCCCTCTATATCTATTGAGGGAAAAGCATGAATTAAAAATGAAAATAATTTAGTGCTAAATGAAACTAAACTAAACTGTTTTCTTGGCAGATTGACGTGAAAAGATTAAAAAAATATAATGGCAAAAATTGAAGTGGCAAGTTAGCATTAGGAATTAGTAATTTTTCCTAAACAAAAATAAGATATTGAAAAGTATGTGAAATGTGAGGAAAGAAATGCTTTTTTTAGTATTATGGCACCCTACCACATTCCCCAGAAACAGAGGATGGGGTTGTCAAAGGCCTTTAGACCCATATTCTCAAGAACACCTTAATGTGTCCAGTATAATTTACTGTTAATGACCAAGAATGTGGTATTTCAAATGTATTATGTTACAGAGAGGTAGATGTTTTGAAAATTGTATTGTAGCTGTTCAGAAGTGGATGGCTGTCCCCCCCTGCACAAGGTAGAGTAACTGAACTGCTTGTTCCCGTATTCCTATACAGTGACACACACTTCTTTGTGGCTTCTGACTTTTAGATGAGGCAGTTCTTGCATGGAGAGGGAAAAAAACAAAACTTTTCCTTGAATGTCTGCTTTGGTAAAGCATTGCCTTTACTTGTCACCAGTGACAGGTGTTAAAAACTCAAGAGAATCATTTCAGATGATCAGCATCCCAGGCTTCATCCACATCTCTGGCTCTGTGACCAATGAATGGTATTTTTAAAAAATTATTTTTATTTATTTTTATTTAATTTTATTTAGCTACAAACCTTCTCTGCATCCCCACTTGGAGTATTGCACAGCAGAGTAACACAAGAAACGGATTCTCTCCTGGACCTCCAACAGTTCCTTTTAGTTGAGAAACCTGCAGCCATGCATAAGCTTATGCTCCCTGCATCTCTCTCACTTCCTCTTTTTAAAATTTAAATATCTTTCTTCTCTCGTAGTGCCAAAAGAAAAATTCAGTCAGAGCTGAGTCTCCACACAAAATACAAGAGGTTTGCTGGAGCCTCCTGCTGTGCAGGGAAGAAGCATCAGCTGATTGATCCGCCACGTCATTTTACCTTCTCCCAAGATTTCACAGCCTTAAATGTCTTTTGTCTGTAAAGATCCTAAAGCAGGGGTAAATATGATTGAGGTTTTACACTGGAAGAGAAAAAAAAGTGAGCTTTAAGAGAAAGCTGTATGTGTGTGAAAGAAGCATTAGCTGGATTCATAGATGTCATTTTTGGATTTGAGAACATACCAGCAATTTTGGAGGCCTGGGGGTGAGAGGCTTCACATGTCTTCCCCCTTCTTTCCGATGAGTCTCAATTTAACACTTTTATGTCCTTTTTATTTGGAAAATGCTTGCTACTGTGTATGTTGCACATGCCAGGCTGCATCCTTGCAGCCACGGTTCTTTGTGCTCGGCATTTGCAGATGGATGGCTTTTTCCATCATACATCATGCCTGTGACAGCAGACTGATGATCTACAACTCCGAGCGCTATAGCTCTGATGATGGGGCTGTGCCTGTGGTAATAATGTGGGCCCACTCCTGGGACAGCAATGCTGCACGAGTTTTTCTTAAAGGTGAGGCAAAAGGCTTAAATCCCTTCTTGTTTCCTATCTGTCTCCCTCCCCAAAGCTGTTTCAAGTCCCAGATCAATGGAAAAAAAATGAAATTAATCCGTCTTCTGCAGAAATATCATCACTGGTATGAGAGAGCCCACTGATTTAGATGCTGGAGAGGATATCACAAAAGGAAGCTTTGTAAATAAAGATTTGAGCAGAAATGCAAAGGGAAGCCTGACTTTTGGATCTTTTACCATGGCAGGTAAATATTGTCATATTGGAAGCAGAACAAACTGTTCTTTTGTGTAGCTGCAGTTTGATCGACTCTTGCAGCTTTTCCATAGGCTCATATTCATTAAAACTCCAGCTGCTGGAAGCCAGTGAATTTCACATCTTCCTTAAGTAAATAAACAATACTTTCTTTGAAAAGTAAATTATTCTAATTGTGACATCAGTTACTCGTGGAGGTTCAGAAATAAAAAGGTCACAGAAAGAAAGAATATTTCCTGGGTTTCAAAAAATTCTGCTGATTTAGGTTTGAGTCATGATGCTTGATTGGTTGGGGGTAGCAATAAAACCGAATTTAGATCCTCACCTGGCACTGGCTCTCTGTCTCCTTGTGAGTTGGCAGCTGGTAGTGCCAAACTGGAAGCCAAACTCCTTTCTCTCCATCTCCCAAGTGTATTAATCTGTTTTTAGCAGGCTGGATGGCCCCAGCTCTAGGACTGCCTGTGTGCATGCAGACCCCTATCTCCATTGCTCTCCTGGCCAGCCAGGCTACATGTGCCTGTGGAAAACTCCACCTTCATCCAAAGTCCAGAGGAGTGAAAGAAGATGCATATTGACTTCAGCAAGGTTCAATTCAAGCCCAAGCCTCATCCATCACACAAAGTGTGCTTGTGCACACTGAGAAATAGTGCAATGTGCTTTTTGTTGTTACTATTTTATTATTATTATTATTATTATTATTATTATTATTATTGTTATTATTTTTTTCCTCCTTTGTAAAGCATAGATTTCAGCTAACACTGAAGAGTTTTAAAAAGTGAATTCATAATTTATCTCTGAATTAGTAATTTCATCTTTTCCCTGGGGTATGAAACAAAAACTGCACAGGTGGACATATCTGCTAGTGTTAATCAAGTGACAACTGTTTGCAGAGGACCTTATGCACAAGCAGCACTGAAAAGGAAAAATCACCTGATATGAACCCCAGCTCTGGCTGAAAGGAGAGAGGAACTCCTTGCATGTCCTGTGCACAAGCTCCTTCCTTGGGGAAGTTCCTGTCCTAATACTGTAGCAGGAGTATAGAAAAGGTAGAAGATGGAGTTTATTTGCCAAGGAAGCAAATTGCATCTTGTGATAACTTACTTCAATAAACAGGGAGAGTTCACTGAACACCATTGCTTTGGTTGACTATGGTCAAGATGAAATCTGCTGTATTGTGTGTCAGCTCCAGAGAAGTCAGATTCTGATCTGACTGATTTACAGCCCCAAGGCTACTTCCCTGCTGCCCACAGCTGGTGCAGGTCAAGCCTTGTCCAAAATGTCCATGCACACCCTCAGAGAGTAATTTTGCATGCCTAGCAGCCATATTATTTCCACATGTCATCTGAGGACTGGACAGAAAGACCAGAGACTGCCCAAGTCTGGCAGCAGTCCCCAAGTGCATGTCACAGCCAGGCATGAGGGGGACCAACTGCAAGGCTGCCACTTTCCATCCCTGGGGAGAAAATGCAGTTGGGGATCAAAGACAGAGTGCTCGGAAATACCCATCAATACTGATCCTGCTGCAGCAAAACCTCTGCCCTGTCACTGAGATACTCATACCTGAAGGGTTTCTAGCCCTGCCATGTAGTCTGTTCTTTCTGGGGTGCCTTGTCATACCCATGAACCTTTCAGAAGAGAGGAGATCCCCAGTGGGTTATCCAAGGACACTAGCCTTACTACCAGAGGATTTCTTGGGTGGTTTCCTCACTGCCTCTGGTCACTCCTGGCATCTCTACGGTGGTGGCTACTGTCTGTGCTTCTTTGGCAGATTGCTCCATTTGCTGTTTTATCGTGGTGAGTTTTCTTTAATATTTGATCTGATTTTTGCCTACTGGACTTAAAATCCATTCCTTACTATTCTGCCCTCTCTAACTAATGAGAATTGGTCCCAATCTTCTTTATAATGCCCTTTAACATGATTTTGGACAGTTATGTGTCTCCTCAGCCCTCTCTTCTGCATCCTGAACATGCCTTTCTCTCACAGGTCTTATTTTCCAAATCCTTTATCACCTCTGTTACTTTCCTGTGAGCTCTTTTGGATTATTCTTTAAAAATAAAATGCTCCCCACAGCTAAGGCAGTGCTCTATTGCTATGTGCCATTGCGTCTGTTGCTGAAGGAGAGCAGAACAAGTAGCATTGCCATCTCACCTGGTTTTCCCACAGCTCTGCTATTAACCATTTTATTGCTGGGGCAGTTTGTCCAGCTGGCAGCTTGTCCCACATGCAGGTTCATGTAGGGTTTGACTGGCTGGGTGTTCAGCCAGGAGTCGTATTTATGAGTTCCTACAAGGCAGATACTGCTTTGCAGGCATAGCCCAATCCCTGACTTCAGGCTTTGGAGGGCACTGGGAAAAGTATTGTAATCTAGGAAAAACACTGCCCCAAAGAGGCTCAAGGCAGCAGGTAGGTGGCTCCAGGAGTTGGTAGCCCTGCTCTTGCAGGAGGGATGCTGGCCATGTTGGATGCTAGCCCAGGGAAACCTGGGCCAATGCCAAGGCCTCCCTGGCATGTCTCCAGGGTGGCAGGGCTGCAAGGCATGACAAAACTTTCTGCCTGTGGCTGCTGGCAGGGAAGCTGGCTCCACAAAAAGCAGTGCCTGCAAGGAGAGTTCCCATGCTTCACAAAGCAGTGGCAGCCAGTCACGGCTGTGATGCCCAGCAAAGCCCATCTCACTGCCTGGATGTTGTGTCTGTCAAAGAGCAGTGCTGCTGGCACCTCTCTCAGGGGCTTACTGGTGACCTCTGGATACCACAGCAAAACAACACTCTTCCCAGAATTTTCTATTGCCATGCTACAGTGGTGCATTTCATTATTCCCTGTGCAGAACATTGACTTTGTTGACTCTCAGCATATTTCTTCAATTTATCTCCTGAACACCGTCGTATACTTTCATCCTATCCTCCTTGATACTTACATATCCTCCTTGGTTTGAAGGATACCTAAATAGGGGCTTGTTCTTAAGAACACAGACAGACTTGCATGTCTGACTATGCCAAGAACTGCTAATGGAAATACCAATGAGCATGGGGGAATAAACTTGCCACCTGTGGAGTCTTGTTTGGCATCCTCATTCAGCCTAATAAAGAATCATTCATGTTTAATTGCTACATTTGATTGTTTAATTACAGTTATTTTACATGCCATCTTGTAGTTTTGTCTTGGCTTTAGACACTATCTGCCACCTTACTCTTTTTAAATAGCAAATTATACTATAATAGAAAATTATTTTGGACAAATAATTAGAACTAAGTCTTTAAATTTTAATCAGGATGTTTTTAAAAAAATATGTTCATAAAATTCTTTCTGGTTGATACTGCTGTATGGATTCAAATTCAGGCTTTTTTTCCTGTGCAACAGGAATTATATGAAAAACTCTCTCAAATGCTCTTGCATGGCCATAATATGAGTAGTTTCATCTTCTCACTGAAGTTTTATCAAATTATGTTTATTTTGTTTAAATGCCAATTCATTTTAACCACTGCAAGATGTTTCTATACAGGCTTAACTTGGCATAAAATTAGTTTATTGCAGGTTCACTTAGCTGGACAATGTTCTGACTTCAAATCAATACAAATCTGTCTGAAACTTCAATAAGATGTTCTGCTTGCAAACCTGGCACCTGTATAACTAAATTAATGGAAAGAAAAACCAGGAAACCTCTTCTGCTTCTTCAGCTGTGCCTTTTTGATGCTCTCATCCTGTAATTAAACAGAGGAGGTACCTCCCAGTGCAGAATCCCAGGGCAGACCCTTGGCTTGGTAGCTGGTGGCTTTCTCTCTGCAACACAGCCTCCCTGAACTTTGTTGCCAGAGCTGATGACTTTTTTGGGTTAATGATGGACTTGTCCTGAGAAAACCTTCTTCATACACTCCCCAATGGCAGTCAGGCTCCAAACAATCTACCCCTGCCTTTCTCTTACCTTTGGATAGGCTGAGCTCCATTTTAACTAATGTGCTTAAGGACATCTTTCAGGAGCAATCAAACACCTCCAGTTTATTTATTTTGTTTCTGTAAACTGTACTGTTTTCCCCACAGGGCAGGCATCACCAAATGGAGAGCAGTCCCCAGCTCCCCTCTTTGCTATCCAAGCAGGGTGAGATGTCACTACCCTGCCCTGAGCTCCTCAAGTTTTCTTTCTGATCTTGTGCCTTGGCACACACAGGCTCCCTGCTCCCAGACCGCTGTCCATGGGATCATGCTGCATCCATCTTGCTGGTACATGCACAGCTGTCCTTTCTGATCTTTGTATGCTAAACTGCCTGGCATTTAGTCAGTCACCCTTCCCACTGGTCTCTGAAAAATTTCTGTAGAAGCAGCTGAAGAGATGCCCAGGCCATTTGAAGGTCTATGCTTTCTATTATCTTTGCCTTGAACCTTATGCTCTTTCCCAATCTTCATCCCAATAGCTGATATCCTCAGACACTTTCCAGACTCTCTTCCCTTGGGGAGCAGCATCCCTCAGTGTGGCACCATCCTGTGTGCCACAGAACGTAACCACACAGTGCTCCTCCCCTCCCACATTGAAAAATAAACGACCAGGTGACTGCAAGTACCACACATTGGGTCTTGCTCACCAGGCAGCAATTTTCTCAATGCTTAAGATCCCCTCTTGGACAAGTAAACACAAGTGGCTCTTTGTATGCCCAACAGCAGCAAGGGCAAACACTGCACGGATCCCTCTTGGATTGGGCCACAATGAAACATGGAAGCTTGGGGAAAGCTGCCCATCACAGTACTCCACCTTTTGATGCTCATGTCTCTTAATTTTAGGCACCAGAGTGATTTTTTACCTGGGCCATTTCTATGGGACCAATACAGGTACAAGAGGAGGAGGGTCTCCCTTTTAACCTACTTTTATTCCTGCTTTTCTGTTGTCTGAATCTGTGTTTGTGTTGATTGCCCAGGTGCTATGTCCATCAAGAAGGGAGGCAACTTTCTCAGACTAGTCTTTAAATATATTGTTTATTAGGAGAAAAATTTAGAATTACAGCAATGGTACCTAGAACTTAGGGAAAAAAAATAAGGGAAAGCCATCTATCAAAACACATAAAGAATGGATAAATTCAGGGCACTGCACTGTATGAGGGTTCGCCACAAGAAAGAAAGAAAATAAAAAAAAGAAGGTAACGGAGCCAAAGAGCTGCAGGATGGTTTAATGATAGTTGTTTACCTCCTTGGAGGCCCTAAGGGATTTCCCTTTGGATGCATCTTGAGCTTGTTCCCAAGAAATTCTTCCCCTGCTTTTTTCTTACCACTGTCTTGCCTTTCTCCTTCTCACCTCATACAGTTAAGAAATGATGAGCCACCTGAGTGTTTTTTTCAGGATAATTTCAGCTACTTCTTTCTCAGTAAAGATTTTTGAAAAGATCAGGCTCATGTACTCAAATCAGTTTGAAGTGCTTTGCAAGGATGTGGCACAGGAATGCTAAATCATTATTCAACATTTGACCAGACATGAAAATAATCCGCATTTATAAGTAGTTTCTTAAAATGGCCAGCGTAATTGCTGAAATACAGAATAAGAAGGTAGGAAACAACTACTATTTCCACAGACAAGGAGTATCTTACTGAGACAAAGCTACAGTGAAACAGGCAATTTTCGGTTCTTTTCAGCAAGCTTTCTACATCCTTACTTGCCTCTGCACACACAGAAAGACAATTTTCCATGTCCCTAATACAGGCAAAATGGGGCAAGATTTTAAAGATACAGCTCCACTCCATTTGACTGCAGCAGACTAAAAGAAAAATGAAGTTCAGCACTTAACTGATCCCTCCGCAATATTTCAGAGTAAATTAAAAATCAAAATGTCAAGAGGTTCAATATGTCAGTGGGCCTTTTGACAGAGCAGCCACTTTGAAGCCTAAATGGGAAATGTGCTCTTTTAAAAACTAAAACCAAATGTGTGCAGCTGCTGCTCTGTTTCAAAATTTGGGCCCTTCATCTTTGTATTTCTTTTGCACTAAAATTAGTAAAATATTCTGGCTGCTGTTTTACTTATTCTCAGAGCAGAAAGACTCCATTTCAAAGAACTGCTGTTTATTAGGATGGCTATTCTTCATTATCTGCATTAAGGTAAAATCTGTGAATCTCACAGTCTGCCTTCTTTCACTAAGCAATACTATATTTACTGCCCACAATGTGTTTATCTTTGCCTGGCCGTCAGCAAATAATTTTTTCTTTTGCCATCTCAGTTTGTATTTTTTGAACAGGAAAGATAATAAATGATAATACTAACCTTCTTTGCAAAGATGTGGTGAAGATTAATTAGTTCTTGTTCATACAAAGATTGGCAATAGTGATCTGCAGGTTTGCAAAACTTGAAGTGATTGCTATCGCTGCTGTGCTTGACAAAGAAACACAGTCAAGGACAGTAGCTGGTGCCACTGCAATCATTTACAGGACAGATGATATATGTGGCCTTGAAGAAAACTCCCCCAAAACATCTGCATCTGTACCTAAAACTGGAAACTAGAACACATGCATTTCCATGCATATGAGGACTCACAGAATTTGGGTTTGCAGCGTGATACTTGCAGGATAGCAATGTGGCAGCCCTATCCCTTTGCACTGCAACAAAAGCAGTGTTACCATCTAGTTGTAAGGTCACCTTGCAGCCTGCTAGTGCAGTTAGCTGACACAAGCAAGGGTGTCTGGGTGTCATGAAGACACTTGCCACCCCACAGGGCTCCCACCCTGTCACTGAGGCTGCAGATATGGGGCTCAGCCCAGCATTAGGCTGGTGCTCTGCCCTGAGGCAGAATTTGGTGAAGCTCAGAACTTGCTCAGAACAATGCTGGGAGCAAAAAGCTGGATTTGACGATGCTTTCTCCTGCCCAACAGTCTGTTCCTCATCTGGCCACATGCCCTCTGCTCTCAGCCAGGCAGCATGGGCTGACATGGACTTCACACTGGAACCCACCTTAAGCAAGGTGCTCCTTTGCCACTTTGACCATGGCACTCCCTGCTGGGTCTCCATTACCCAGCAGCAGGAACCCCCTGCCCCTCACTGAAAACACTTCAGCCTGCTGGAAAAGGCATGTGGATAAGCAATCCAAATTGCATATTCAGTAACCTCCTGGAGTGCATTAAACTTCTCCCTCCTGAACTTTGCATTGGAGGCAGTGATGGACTCAACTTCTCCCACTCAGGTACATCTTCCAGCCTCTGTGTACACGTGCTGTGCTCTGGTAAATTGACACCTTTGCTGTTCGGCCTGGTGTTAGTGAGATCACTCCAGTCAGCAGGTTGGGCTATTTTCATGGCGATGAATCTGCTGTGGAATGCATTTTTCCCCACAGCTGCCCAATTTGCTCTCTAGGTGCTTTGGAGCACAGCTGGCTTTCAGTCTGAGCTTGCTGCAGATGGGGCTGTCTCTGTATGAAGTGGCTGAAGGCTGTGCTAGCTTTGTCCTACACCTTCCCCCTGTTCCCTACAGCTTTCCATAGGCTCCAGCTGTCACTTTTTGCTTTCCTCAGCTGTTCCTTGCCACCCTGGTAGCTGCCTCTGCCCTCCTGGGCCACTGCACAACCTGTGGCAAGGAGAAGATGTGTCCAAAATGCAATGAGATGATGCAGAAAATCTGGAACTCCCCCTGGTCAAAGCATGGGCTGTGGCTGCTGATGGCAGTGACCAGCAGCTAATGATGGCCAGGGTTAGGCAGTGCAGGTTTCTGGCACAGCAGGTGGGATTTCTGTGGCTGAACCTTCATTCCTCCTGCAGCCAAAGTGGCATAAGCCATCAGTTGGAGACGGCTGTGGAAGATGCTGGTCCTTGCATAACTGGTGACTGCTTTTGTCAAGTCATCTGGTGACACCTGGGTAAGTTTTGGAAAGTAATTTTTCTGACTTGCCTGAGACCAAAGCATTCTGTAGAGGAGAGGTGAATTTAGCAGAACATATGTGAGATCTGGGATAATGATACCACAGTTACCAATGCTGACCAACAAGTCCCCAGAGCAATGATTGGCCCATCTTTGAATGACTGGGTATTACAGGGCCCCTCAAATCCCAAGATTTTACTCTGTGCTTCTTTACTTACAGCCCTTACTGCACAGCTATGTCAGCAGTGCACTTGCTTCTCTGTTAGCCCTGTACCAACTACAGCCACCTGAAAAAAAAATGCAGCCAATGCTGACTGGTTACCAACTCCTTCCAGATTGTAACAAAAGCAGCATCGATAAAACTTCCATGTTCTGTAAATACATAATCCTAGCAAGGTTTTTTCAACAGCAGAGATTCACTTACTATGGTGGACTTGAGGTCAAAGTCTACAGGTTAGATTGTGCAAAGCCAAAAATTCAAGCTGTGGGATTTCACCTCCTTTTAGTGGTGTGGGCTGAAAGGAACTATGTGTTTCGGGCAATTTGCATTGCAAAGTATATGCAGGTGGCAGTGCAATATGATGGGAGATGTTATTAGTGAGATTAGAATTTACACTTATAGCCCAAATTGAGATTGTATTTGTCTGAGAAATGATGGTACCCTGGAAAGAAAAAAAGCCAAACATCTGCTAATTTAATACAGACTGCGTCCAGTAAATATTCTTTTGGTTTCCTATTTCCAACTAAGATTAATTTTCTGATCAAAGAAAATTTGATCAGAACTGCATAGACAGCACAATAGCAGTGATATTACATGGCTTGAGGATATGTGTTGTACCTTTGAATCTCTACAGGAAAGGCAGCCAGGAGGGGATGATGATGGCTTGTAGTAGAAGCTCTGCAAGAAATAATAACTCCTCTTTGGTTTTGGAAAAGAGTTATTTTTATGTATTTCTTTCCTGCTGTCCATCAGAGAAATCTTTTCCTCACTTTGAAAGCACAGTTAGTTTTATGCCTGTAAAACTCTTGGGATGCCTTGGTTGAACCCTGTGCTAGTTACAATTATTATTGTTTTGGTTACTCTTATAAAGTCCAGTAGAGATGAACAGTACCACACCATCATTTTGGTGTTGTAAACTACGTTAACAAGATTAATCTCCATTCCCCCATGTTTCTGACATGGGATAGTCTCCTTCTCCTTCTCCTTCCCCTCCCACTTCCACCTATTCCTGCTAGATCAGCTTTTGCCATCACAGGTGGCATCCCACCCACACAAGTTCTGAATGGTTTCTGGTTAGCCTTTACCAGCCATTTTGCAATATTGCCTTCCTTGCTCTTCTACTACCATACATTAAATATTCACTGCTCCACAATGCTTGTTAACTCCATGGTTTGCTACTAATATCTGGGTCTGAATGGAGACATCTTACTCTGAGTATTCCCAGCACCATCTGCTGCCTTCCTTTATTTCCATTTCTAGAAAGGGTTTTGCTGATATCTGAGAAGCAGGGGAGGAATCTGGATACAGTGGACACATCTCAGAAAAGATTTGTCTGTCTTATGCACTAATTAGCACAGACTTGGTCAAAAGTGTTCTGAACTATTTTTTTATTTATTTTACTCATTTCTATAGCATCTATCACCATGACAGCAATGTGCTTCAATGGCAGGAAATTAAACCACACAATGCAGGCAGCTAATCAAATGCAGAAGCAAACAGAAGAATTTTGCACAGAGTCCTCAGTGTCACTATGGTCCTGCTTTGACAGACAGTTTCTCTTTCTGCAGGGGAAAAAAAGATGTTTTGTTTGTTTCAAATTCCCTTTTCCCCTGTAAGCATAAACGTGAAATTATCTTCCTCTGTTGGGATGTCTTATTTATTTTCCTGCTAGTGGCTGCTAAAGCAGATGATGTTTAATTATTTGGGGTTTTCACTCACTGCTTGGATAGTTCAGCACGGGGATTATGGCAGGACTGGTGCAGACTGACCTGTGCTGTTGAGGTGCAGCCTGGTCTTAGTAGCTCAGTGCCCTTATGGCCAGACTGCCCTCCCTATAGCTGCCCAGGCTCCACCAGATCTCCTTTCCGTGCCATGCCAACAACATCTTGTTTTGCTTTGTCCTCTGGGGCTGTGCTGGAGTTAGGATGTCTCTGCACATGAGCAAGGGACAGATTGCCATCTCAAGGCTCCTGGGGTGCAGCACACTTCTCTGGCAGGAGCAGGTGGAAGGGCAGCTGTCCAGCTTGTTCCCATGCACCAGGCTGCCTGCTCAGCCAGGCAGCAGGGCTGGCAAAGGTTTCAGCAGCCAGGCAAACCTGCTGAGCAGAGAAGAGAGGCTAAACCTGCCCAGGTAAAGGGGGACGCCAAGCCAGCAAGGCTGTGCTTTACTGCTTTGCCTTTGGGGCAGCAGGTACCAGCAGGGAAGGACTGGGAGCTTGTTTTGGTGGATAGGAGTCACTGAGTTAGTGAGCTCTTAAGATCAAATCCTTCACTTACCGAGGAAAGACTGAGGGACTGAATCAGGACAAAAACAGGAGGGTTGTGCAATGGGACTCAATTGAACGGATGGATGGCCCACCTTGTGGGGTGAGGACAGGTGCAAGGGAAAGCCCAGTAGGAAAACAATTCCATGCAAATCTCTCAAATCTTGGAAAAATTGGGGTTTTTTTCAGGATCCAAACTAGATCTCTTGTCTAAGCTTCATGAATCTTTTTTGTTTTAGCAGTCTTTGAACATGAGTACTACTGTAGTTCACAGCATTTCATGACTTTTCTCCACTTCTCCCTTTTCAGGCTGCAGCCAATTCATGACTCTGCATATTGCAACCCTATGCCATGGGCATCATTCACATGCAAACCTAAATCCCTCCAACCCAAGCTTGTGGCAGTAATGAGTCCAGAATCATCAGCTCATCTCAATGGCAACATGTGAGTAGCAGACTTAGGGATAAAACTCTGCTTATCTCATGCCCTTCATTCTGGACACTGGGCTGTGTTGTGTGATGCTCACCTCTCTCTTCAGCACACAAGGTTTTCCTGGTGTGAAGTGGCTAGCCTGTAGTTAGGACATATGTTTATGGTTGTACCTACCTATATGCTGGGGTGAGAAGCACAGTCATGTGATGGGAGCAGTGTTTTGGGCTTCAGGTGCTCAGATAACCACTATACTTAAAATTATTGTTTAAAAACGAAGTTTTTTAACAAAAATATGAAAAAGAATGTATTTCAAATAAGTGTAACATGGCTTATTTGAAGTAACAAATAAAATTATTTTGGGCTGTTTTTAACTTTGACAGGAACCCTTTGAGCTGTTCACATAAGGTATTGCATGTGTCAATCACAGCCTGCCTGCTGGTGGAGACTTCAATTTGAACTCTGTTAACTTCTCTTTTACACGTTCATCAAATCATCATCTATACTGGAGTTTTCAGATTATTTCTTTTGGGGGTAACAGAATCTTACCAAACCCAATATCTGTATTATTCCCCTTGCACCTAAATTAGTTTTTATTGCATTCTTTTGGGTCAAAAGTTCAAGCAGCTACCACACCTATGAAGGAGCATCCTAATGGGAAGCTTTCCTAATAAGCTTTCTTTAGTGTTAAAAATGGAAATGCATTTTTTTCTTGACCAGCATTGATGTCTGCCACATGATTTGCATGAATCATTCAAAGCTTGAGTTCTTTCCTTAACCCAGTTTTTTTTTTGTTTTGCTCCTGCAAGCTAAGTCTGGATTTCATGGAGCCATTGAGAAACTCATGTCTTAAATCCACATACTAGAATTAGCAGTCTAACTTACCTCAAAATAATTACATTGCTTCTACCTCAGGTTGTAAACTTGCGTGTGTTGTTAAACATCTGTTGGGTTTCATTGTCCAAATTAACAGAATGATGCAATGTGCACAGCAATGAGTTCTTCTCCCCGGTGTGAGAAGCTCCACAAATCTAAGAGACTCATTATTTGCTCATCCACTCAGATATATATAGGAAAAAATAATTTACCATACTAATGAATACATTAGTCTCTTTTTTATCTCTCCATCCAGCTTTTTTGAGTTATTTACTTGATCTTAATTAGTAGAAAGCACTCACCGTTTTGTGGAGCTGTTGTACCCAAGTAGCATTATTTCCTGCTGTAAAGGGCACAGCAAGGTTAAATACCAAATGCCACTTGATGTGATTTTTGCAGATTTTGGGCATATGGAGCCACGAAAGCGCCTGAGGCCATCATCAGCTCCTCTTGGCATCCATAATCAGGAGGAGAGAGCTGATTGTCTTTCCTTTCCATAATCTTGTGTTTGAGTAGGAACTCTCCAAACCATTTTATGTGATAATGCCTTGGTGAAACTTTCATTTTGTGTACATAGCCAGACAGTCTCTCCTTGCTTTGAAAACGGATTTTATATCATAGCATTTTTCTCCTGTCTCTGTTTTATATTTCAGGTGTCAGTCTAGAGCGTGCTAGTTTAGACTTTTTTCTTTTCCTTGCATGCTTGCTTTAAAACAATTTGTGGATATTGAGTATTAGGTGTTTTAAATGGCTAAAACAGAGTACATAGATGTAGATTCAACAGAAATGGATTTGAGACTGCAGCAACCATGGCAGCTTCACATGCTAACATTGGAAGGTATCATAGTTTCTAAAGTAGCCAATGTTAGCATCTAAGTAGTACTCATTATTGGTCAGGTTCAGACTAAAGTCTGTTTCAATTTTTTTCTTAATTCTCTCAGCTGCAGATTCTTACAGTTTTCTGCTCATGGAAACAAATCAAAGTTTGTCTTCCAGTCATCCAAGGAGAGCAGCTTTATGAACCCTACAGTAAACGTGTATGAACATAATCACACAACACTTTTTAAAAAATTAAAGCAATCCCCAAAAGCTTTCTGCTTCATAGGGAATGGGTGGAGCTGAAAAGTGCCTACGAAGGGTAATGGGCTCTAAATTTCATCTTTATTCTTTGATCCACAGGGGCAATTCCTCTCAACCTGATCCCAAACTCTGCAGCAAACTGTTGTATTTAAAAGCCCTTGGGAGAGTATTTCATGAAATGGAGATTAGAAAGCAAGAACTGAAAACTGGAAAGTGCTTCATGGTGTCTCTTTAACAGCTTAGGATTGATTCATTTTAGCATTTGTGTCTAGGTCGTATTCACTGATGCCTCATAGATCAATGGCACGACGAAATCCCAGCTCTTGTTGATGCAGCATATGGGAACAGGATCCATTATCTTTAGTTCCCAGGACTATAAAATGTCTAATAAACTCAGCAGCAAGAGTGCCAGATTTGTGCAGCACTGCCAGCTGCTCTAGCCTTGTTGTCTATTAAGCTATGTTTTTGGTTTCATTATTGATGGACAATGCTGATTGTCGAGCAAATTATGGCACTTGCAGATTTGAGGCACTTCACTAATGCATCAATGATATTGGAGGGTTGAACAAAGTTAAAAGTAAGGGAAAATCAGTCAGAAAAGAGTCCCTGTCCCTATAGGGTCAATTCATGGTTCACCTGGCTTACTTCTCCTTTGGAAACTAGGAGGCCTCCAGAGTTGTGCCTGTGGGAATTTTAAATTAATGCTTGTTGCAGCAGAGAGGGGAAAACGAAAATTGTGCATATTAGAGCAAGAAGATCCAACTGTGAGAAATTAGAGCTCATAGGAGAAGCAAAGCCACTTGGTGCAATCCCATTCACGCTAGTGCTCTCCTACCCCATCCCAGTCTTGTCTCCTCCTTTCTCTTCTGCCAGCCAGGATCTGGAGCAGAAAACAGGAGAAATACTCAGTTCATCACTAATTAAAAAATATTTGCTCATTATCCCATAAGCCTCTTTCTCTCATTTAGCTTCTTTCTCCCATGTCAGCATGACTTGTAAAGGTGACTTCAGATGCTGTGCCTTCTCTCACAGGCAGGGAGGGAGGGAAGGAGGGAGGTATTCATGCTGCAATGAGAAATCAATTTAAATTCACATGGGCACAGTCAATCCTTAATCAAATCAGCAAACTCAGGCTGGCTGCAGGAATCTGAGTAGGAAGTTCAAATACCTCAGTCCCAAATGTTCTTTCTCTATCGCAGAACTCACATCAGGGTGTCCCTGAGCATTAATCTGCTGCTGCAGCACTTTTCTCAGTCTCTTCCCTAGCTACATTATAATTTGTTCCCTAGTTTACATATTACATTGGAATAAAATTACATATTACATGTAACAAATTACATATAATATTTGTCTCTCCCCTATTTTTCACACTCAACATTCTGTGGCTCTTGCTATACCTTTGGAATAAATTCCATAGTCACCCTAAAAATGGTGCAAAACATGATCTTGCACATGAACATTATTATGGTGGATTGGGGGAAGAGCTTCCTATTCTGCTTTTCTTGCTCCCTGTGCATTGTCACTAGGGGCATGTTGCAGTTCCTGACAGTATTAGTTTTTATTGCTTTCTTTACTCCTCTGGGACATGGAGATCAAGCACAGCTAGGCAACATTTTCAATCTCTAGTGTCTTTAGTTTAGGCACTTCAAAATCAGCAGCAGACACTCAACTGGAAACTAATATAAGCCAGCATCCACAGCTCCCATTTAATCCACTGACTATGGATGCCTTTGATCACTCTCTAGATATTATTTCTTGAAAAGAGTATCCTGTATCCCATGGGCAGGATCAGCTTTTATATCTTGGATATCTTGGACAAAGGAAACCAAAATTTGTAGTATTAATGCTGGCATAAAAGCAGAAGGAAATGTCCCTTGAGTCTTACTTGGGCTAAGGTCTGTAGAGGTGGTGATTAGAGTAGCTATCACACATGCTGGTAGGGAGGCTGCTCTTGGCTTGCAAGTCTGCTGTCACTGCCCGATGCCCGCTGGCTCCTGACAGCCTTCCCAGGTCATTTCCGAAGCCTCAGTCTTCATTCTCAAGAGCTACAGCACTGGGAAAAACCTGCTAAACGTTGTTGTGTTCCTGCCAATGATTCTGCAGGAGGAGAAAGAAAGAAGCTTGTGAGCCAAGAATATCTTTTAGAGAATGCAGGTCAGATGTTTTGTGCAAACTACTTTCTTCAATTATTTAATACTTCCTGTAATTACTGAGTACTTAAAAATATTCTGGGGAATAATTTCTGGGCCCTTCTGTTGTTCCCTTCTATTTATTGCCACAAAAGATCTCAGCCATTAGAAATGCTAAAGGATGACTTTCATAAAAATGAGGGAGATAGCAACGGCGTGTTTGACAAAAACACAAATTCTGCTTGAAGTGCAGCTGTATATCCTGATCAGAAGACACTAAGAGGTGAAGGATTTCATACTTCCATTGATACCTTGATGAGAGCTTTAGACCCTTCTTAAAAATGTATTCTTACCATGTCAGTTTGTCTGTCTCAAGATTCCAGTTACTGGGTCTTGTTACCTCCCATGCTAAAACCGTTCATGGTTCCTACTGTTTTGTGAAGGTAATAGCACACTGTAATCAAGTCACCTTTCAATCTTTTTTCTTTTTTTTTTTTTTTTTTTTTTTTTTTTTTTTTTTTTTTTTTTTTTTTTACAAATTTTGTTTTTTTTTTTTTTTTTTTCTATTGTCTTGTAACGGGCAAAACTATTAAAGAGGGAATTCCCATTTTTTTTGTTATCACGAGGGCTCTAATTAAGACTTCTGCAAGAGAAGGATTTTACGGTGGNTTTTTTTTTTTTTTTTGATAAGCTAAACAGATTGTGCTCTGTTTTTTACTTTAGAGCACTTTCCTCAGCTCTTAAACCATTTTTGTGGCACTTGCTGTGGTGTTTTGGTTTTTTTTTCCTGTGCAGTCATCAATTTTGCTATGCCCTTATTAAAAAAGATAAACTCTGGACCTGAGCATAATCAGGAATTGGCCTCATCTCAACTATATACAACCTACGAAGTCCATGCCTGAATCTGCTCACACTCCTTTCTTTTTATATAGCAATTATTTTACCTCTTTTCAGTGCAGCTTTGCCCTCACAACCTGTGTTCAGCTGCTTCTCCATTATGACCTTAAAGCTTTTGCTGTTATCATGGGATTACCCTGCTTGCCCATTTCCAGGAGCTTCCACTCTGCATCCCTACCCTTTATATATGCCTGTACTTAGATACAATTTGTTTGAGTGAACCTACCTTAACAAATGTTGCACCATTTTCGACATGATTTAGTTTCTCTGTAGCACCTTTTTTCACTATCACTAATACAGGATGCTGATCTAGTGCCTCTTGTTCCAGCTCCACAGCAGATCTGCCCTGGGAAGGGACTGTGGTCCATGGGAAATGATAGAGTGAATCCCTAGGGCCTGTCTCTTTCAGCCAATAAAATAGGGAAAAATTAACTCCTTGGCTTCATCAGCATATTTCATGCTGTTTGCCCCATCCTTGAGACAGATTTGTTGCTACCTGTCACATCATTTAGGTGCATCTTGGGTAGAAAATGCTTTCAATGTCTTGGTCACTTCTGACCTGCAGTGGAAACATCTCTGTTTGAACCCCACTCAAAAACACCTCACTTCTTCATTTAATGCAATTTTTACTGATATTGTGGAGTGCTTATTTTTTAATCACCTTGCTGTAGAGTATTAAGTGAAGCACCTGACAAGGAAAGGAAGATCGCTGTACCACCAAATCCATCAACAAAAAGAGGAATATTTTTTGAGACAGGATTTCTATTTATAAGAATGCTGACTGACATCAATTATCACTTAAAATCTGTATAAGCATTTCCATTTGGCATAAGAATTATGCCAGACATCTCCTTCAGTATAAGAAAAATGCAATGTAACCTCCACATTAGCTCCCCAGCGGTTGCTCTGTGGGTGTTGCTCTGTGACAGAAATGGAAGGTATTACCCTCTGCTTTTAGAATCCCTTGATTTTCCAATTGGGTTTGCATGCTCAGGCCTTTGCTTTGCTGCTCAACTCCACCTTATGAGCATGGAAGGATGATTTATTAAGGACTCCTAGAGGCAGACACGAGGGTCACAAGCTGCTCTGCTGGTGCAGGGCTGGCTGAGCCCCCTCCCTGCCTGCTCTGAAGCCACGAAGCCGCGATTTGTACAACACGTGGTGGTGTCGCAGGAAGGCACTCACCCATAAAAATGCTTTCAGTGCTTGTCCCTGTGACTTAAAAACAGGCTTTTGGTTTTCCAGGCAAGAGGTTAAGAGATGTCCATCTCTTCTTCTTTTGGTCTGGTTTGGTTTTTCTTCATCGGTGCATTGTTATTCCTTACATTTCTTAAAGCTCCACAAATTGTAAGCTTACAGTGAAGGCATGCTGGTAAATGATTTATAGAGGGTCCTGCAAATCATGTCACAGAGAGTGTAACCCCTTCCCCCACAGCAACAGTCATCATTTCAGAGCAGCACAGTCTTCAAGGGAGCTAAGTTGTCCTTTCCCTGCTGAGATTTAGGAAGCCAAACACTAAAATGCAGAAGTGAGAGTAAACAAGCCACAATAACAACCTGGCATTTAAGTTTCAGCAGGGTTTAAGGTGGCCTCAGAGAAGCTCTTGCTTATCACTGAGATTCTATTGTAGCATTAACACCCATCTGTATGTTGTTTTACTGCTTTTACAGATACATAAATATGTAAATCCCCAATATGGACATATGTCAGCAAGGAGTTAAAATGACTTCAAGGATTAAAAGGCAAGCAGAAATTTCTACCAGTTAAATGAAATGCAAAAATCCTAATTTTTAATTGTGGTCTTGGCTGTACCCACCCAGTCAAACCTCAGAGTGGTTGGAGCAGACCTGAGAGAACAGTTTGGCTCTGTGACACCAGCCTCAGGACTTTTCAGCCAGAGAGCTCTCAGCATCACTCCACAAAGAGGTCACATATGAGGCTCCAAAGGGCATGTGCCAATGCCCATGGGTACAAAAAAATGTTTAAAAAACTCTCAACCCCCTCAGGCTCCCAAACATAGAGAAATAATGTTCTTACCTCGCTGCCCCCTTCAGCAGCTGGTACAGCTCCCAGGCATCCACATGTACTTTGGTAGAGGCTATCAGTGTAGGAAGTTTGGGGGTCCAGCTTTGTCTTCTCAGGCTCTGGAGTACGGTGAATATGAAGAATTTGTAAAATTGCCTATGCTGCTGGCCCCTTTCCCTTGTTTTCTGTGTTGATGACAAAATCACAGAGTAATTCAGGCTGGGAGGGACTCAGGGATCTTTCAGGACAAACCCTGCGCAGAGCAGCACCAATTAAATGAGGTTGTGCCAAGCCTTGTCCATATGGAGTCCTTATACTGCTGAGGATGGAGACCGCAGGTTCTGTGGGCTCTTGATCCAGTGTTTTGACTGCCCTTCCTGTGAAAAAAAAATAAAAATTCAAATATCTAATCCAAATTTCCTGCATACCAATTTGTATCCGTTGGTTCTTCTCCTATCCCCTTGCACCTCTCAGAAGAGTCCAGTTCAGATTTTAATTTGTCCAATCTTCAGGCAGTGCTCCAGGTAAAAAAAAAACAACAAAAGTCCCATACCTTGACAGCTCTGCTGTTTTTAGGGCTCCCAATGAGTTAATGTAATAAAACCTCACAAAGAAACCAGCTCTGGTGGCTAGAAAGGAACACTTTTTGTGCACTGAAACAACTGGATCAACACTGTAATTTAGACAAAATATTTTACCAAGACAGTTGCCAAATACTAGAAATGAGAGGTTTGGGGGTTTTTTTACTAAATTAAAAGTCCCTCTGGGGCTGAGAGGGTGAGTATCACCAAGCTCTGCCCTCTTAAAAAAAATCAAAACATTGCTGAGCTGTAGAATAATGTCTTAGCAAGACGCATGATTTCCTTAATGGAAAAGTGAATCCTAGCCACAGTGATCCTCCATCTGATGAGGATACTTAGCTGTGATGGTGTGGAATAAAGTGCTTTATTATACTACAGTGAACCACACTGCTAGTGCTGGGGATATGGTTAATGCAAGTACAGAGAAATTACACAGTGTCTGTTTTGACTTTCTGATTTCCTCTAATGGACACACAGCCTGCAGGCCAAGCGCTTGGAGAGTTTTGTGTCATGCCATGCTATTTTCTCCAATTATTAGCTAGGCTTTTCCTCCAAAGTACCTGGTGGCAGTGTCTCATTCTCAAAACCAGCATTTACAGCAGGGAATTTAAGGGGTTTGCCTCCCCCATCCAGAATCCTTCATTTCAATCCCATTTTCCTTTAATGACACATTAGCCATTTTAACACATTAACTGATGTCACCTGCAAATGCAGGAAACAGCAAAGTCAACACCTCCCGGTGCGGGATTGCCTTTGGATTTTGTCAGCTCAGAGTACATCCTCCAGCCGTGGCTCCATTTCCCTCGTTAAGATCCTCCTTAGCTCCTTGTGCAGATGCTTTGTCGGTGAAGGCAGAGCATGGTGCCGCTGCGGGCAGGTCAGCACGGGCAGGGCCAGGCTGCTCCTGCAGGAAAACTGATTTCCCAGGGTCAAAGCCTGCTGCGGGAGGGAGCGGGAGAAGCAAATTCCCGAGGGAAGCACACAGCGCAGCCCCATGCATTCAATTATAGAGCCCCTGAATGGCAGTTGATAAAAAAGCCTTGCTGTTTCTGTACTGCTGATGCTAGCTTGGGGTTGGTTTGCTTTTGTCAGCTTTTGTGTTTGTTTTTCCAGTGGGACTGCCTGGGACAAAGGTATCTGAGGGAGCAGAGGGACTGTCAGAGGTAAAGTCTTGGGTTCCAGTTATACACCTGGGCATTTTACACATTGAATAAGGGGGGGGGGTATATTCAACATACTTTCATATATACATACACACATACCTATAGAAAGGGACTGCTTTGCACCACAGCCTCTCCTCCTGCAATGTTGAAAACCCACTGAAGCCCCAGACAGAGTATGTTGCTCTACTTCACCGTTTAAATCTCTCTTCCTGTCAATCCCCAGACTGTTTGTTTTCCCCACCCCTTCTGAACCTGGCTTGTTATGTGGAGCTGAGTTATTGCAATGGTCTGGCTTCAAATCTGTCTTGGTCTTGTCCAGCCAATGAGGAAATGCATGCAAAAATAGTCTCCTAGGAAAACTGACCGTGGAAAATTCAGTTTAAGGAGCATTAAAAGAATTTACTGCTGTCACGTAGTAACCAACAGAAGAAATTACATCTCCCACAGCAAGCTCCTTCTGGAGGCATTCCCATTTTGGGGAAGGGAGGGACTGTCCACCTGAGTGAGACCACCAGGAATCCAGGAGCTCCCTGCAGCATGTGGCCATCCTTGCCCATCCACCAACATCTCCCTTTGCTGAGCCCACATGAGCACTGTGTAAATCCAGTTGAGGCAATCCAGCTTTGGGAGGAAAAGTCAGCAGCTGCTCTTTGCTAGCAGCTGTCATCTCCCAGATGGTGTGAGGGACATTTCCCTGGAAGACAGGGTGCTTTGCCTCAACCCCACCCCTGTGACTTCTGCAGTCACAAGCACTCTGCATCCAGGGCTTTCTCAGTGTCCCCTCTATCTCCTGGTAGTTTTCTGGTTGTTGCCTTTCGTCAGGCAGAATCCAGGATTTGCACTCCTCATTGAACCCAGAGGAGGTCTCAAGGTGCTATTTTGTCTTCTTTCATGCAGGCACTTCCGTTTGCTAGCTCCCAGCCCAAAATTCAAGGGTAAACCAACACTCAGGACCACTGCCCTTGAGAACTGAGCTGGCCTGCTCTGTGTGGGCAAAGGGTCTGGGCAGGATGGTCTGCAGGCAGCCTCTGCCAGCTGCAGCCTCTTACAGCTGTGTCCATGCTCTTTGATCTGAAGTGGGGGGAGGACAGATAGGTATTCCTGCAAGGGCATTTTTTTTGGCAGGGTTTTCCTAAGAAGGTTATTCTGGTATGCATGGCTCCAGGACTGTGCACTGCTCCTTGCAGAGCTGGCCAGGGGAAGAGTGGTACACAGCCCTGAACACTTACTGTTCTCTCTGGCTGGCATATAGGTACCCTGAAGACTTGACAAGTTTGGATACAGCCATCTTTTCCTGCCCCTCATTATTCCAAAGTCTTTACAATTTTTATTTTGACTTTTTTCAGTCTCGAGCTCTTTTTCCAGCTTTACGTCATGCTTTCCATTTTGGAGATGTCAGATGATCTGCGATAAACTGACAGTACATGCAGGAGAAGTGAGGAGAAAAGGTCCATTTTAATGAGACTAACTCTACTGGGTAGTGAAAACTGTGCCTCAACAAGACCCTAGATCTTCCTTCTCTTTGCAAAGCATCTTAATGGCACAAAAGGATTTTTATACAAGTAAGGAAAGGCAATTCCCAAAACAGATTTCTTTCAGTAACCATTCAAATGGAAACTTAGCACAGAGATTTGTGTGCTCCCCTTTAAGAGGTAAGCAGAATTACAAATCAGTATTCTCCTGGCTCCTGAAAACAGCCTGAAATGTTTCTGAATAAACAGTGTGTTTGCTTGGTGTACACCATTCACCTAGTAGATCCTGCAAGTACTCTCCATTTCTTCTCTGGTCATCTGTAGAAGTCTAAAAACCAAATGCAGAGGGGTGAGAAGAGAGAAAGAAGAGATAGGGCTGTTGAGGGAGGACTAAACAGTGGCTGGACTTCAGTAAACAGAACACTGCTAATAAATATGGAAATAAATTCTCAATATTATCATGCTTATTCCTTGACTTATTTATTGTGGCTTTTAACATCTCTTGAGAGGGCTGTTGGTACAATCCCTGCCCACTGGCACCGAGATTTAATCCCATGAGCACTCCTCCAGTGGCAAGGGCAGAGTTTGCATGCTCATGAGGCAGGATGTGTGGAGACAGCACAGCTTAAAGCAAAGGTTGAGTACCACAGTGCTTTCCAGCCCATTGTCATTTCATGAAAGGACTAAGCTGCCTTTCATCACCTATGGAGCATCATTATTCCGTATAGATGAAGAAGTTAAGTCAAAGCAAAAATTTTGGTACTGTTACCATCTTGTATTTAGCACGTAGGTGGGCAACTAAGTGCAAAGGCAATTTGGTATGCATTTCAGGGCTGTATTAATTTTCTGACTCCCTATGGAAATTACTGCTCGTTCTTAACTTCAAGAGAGACTTGATTAACATGGCATGTGAAGCCAATCTTTATGGCTAAGTTATTAGTCTTTAGGACAGACTGGGCTCATACTTCATGCTGGTTGCCAATACAATCTGGGTGAATTCTGAAGAAGTAATCACAGTTCAAACAGGGTCAGCTGTAGAAGGCCAAGGCTATTGATGGCTATTTTCTGAGGCTTGCTGTGGTCAGGAATGCCTGTGACACCTATTACAGTTCAGAATCCTGGAGAAATCAGAAAGACATCTTCACTTAGGTCTTTACTTAAGGAATTTCTTACCATAGGATAGAATGTTGAACCGCAAAATGATTATGTACAAACCTTCAGCAATTAAGCAATATGCAAAATTATTTATGCATACTGGCTAAATGCAAAAAGACAGCTAGCCCAAGTGGCAGATAAAAGCACTCTTTAAATGGTTTATTTTTGACCTAGACACCACTAACTTAGTATGTTCTGTAGCATCTACAGAAAGTAATTTTTATGGAATGTATTCTTTAAATCTTGCTTTCCAGGGAAGTACTTTTTTTTTTTATCTAGTACTCTTTCCTAAGCTATTTTTGGACCCCAATGCATGAATTCTAAGATTTCTGGGCAACACTGTGAAAGAATGAATAGATGAATAGGAGATGTAAAATATCCCAGCCTGCATAAGAGTTATCCTGTCCAGTTTTCCTGTTCTCTATTGAAATGTGGATTTAGCAATGATTTGTTCAAGCCTGCGGGAAAGCTTATTTAGTTATGTATTAAAAAAAAAACAAACCAAATGTTCTAATCTTAATTCATATTTCTGACTACAAATGACTCCTGTATTTTTTCAGCTAGGTCTGGAATATCTCTCCAAGGTAACTATGATCTGTTCTTGAGTTTGCTTTTTATTTGTAAAAGTCTGATTTGTTTAAATAGCTATAGGAAATTCCATGTAATCAGTGGTGAGAGGATATTCACTAAGTTTTAAAGGCCTGATCAGAACAACAGCAGGAAAGCGGTCAACATAACTTGATGGTCATTCCAAGTACTAATTTTGACTTCAGCAGTGCTATATACTACCAGAAAAAACTGCAAACTTTGCATTTAAGCAAAAGAAAGTGTGATCCTAGAAAACAGATGCAGATTTCTCCAGATCTCTGTGAGTGTCCAATATTTACACATCTGATTGATAGCTTTAGCAGCAGGACACGTGTGATTTATTCACTTTCAGATCTTTAAGTAAGACAACAAAACAAACTAAAATATCCTGTTGCTTGTCAGTGAGTAGATGGTATCCATCACGGTGAGGGTGGATTGCAAAGGCACAGACAGCTGTAGGTACAGGTACCTTTTCAGATTGAGGTGAATTGAGTAAGGCAACAACAAAAGCTTTGATTTCCATCCAACTGGACAGCAAACAAACAAAACAAACAGAGAAGGTGGGCACACACAGTGGTACCAGGACAGGCCAGGGCAGTATCTGATCAGTGCCTCACCAAAGCAACTGCAGGGTAGCAGCAGTGGGATGGAGGTGTTCCTTCAGCACTCCAAGCTGACCGACCTCACACTCCTCTCCAGGCAGCTCACACAGAAAGCTGCAACAAGGGCTTCTTCTGCACTATGGACCCCCCTGTTGCTCCTTTAGGGACCCAAATGTTGCTAGCAGCAGCTTGAGGGCAAAAAAGCCCAGGGCCTTTGGGTGCCATAGATCTTCTCTACATTTGTGAAACAGCTGGAAAATGCTAGAGGCCATATGGAGTACAGCCAGTGAGAGCAACTGCCCAGGCCCCTAAAAACAGCTGCGTAAATGAGTTAACAGCAACACAGCAAACACCTGCTTGTGCTTTCTGTGCCTCAGTGTGGGCACTGCATCTACATTTGTGCCACCTTGTACAATCAGGCACCAGAGACTGCAGTAAAACCAGATATTTGCCACCCCTTACGAGGCAGGTGTTTGCTTCACCAAAGCAGCAGAGCAGCCTGGACAGGCTCCCCAGCCCCCATTTCCAGGGGGGAGCCTCTGCCACTGCCCCCACAACAACAGCCAACAAGATATGCAAAAAGCACCAGCAGCACAGAGATTAGAAAGATGTGTCAAAAAAAGCTTTCCTGTCTATCTCCCGCACAGTGGACCTAGCAGATCTTTTATGGGTTTGAAGCCCTAAAAGGAGTTCTCTGTGTTCTGGTACTGCTTAAGCCTCCACAAAGGAGATGAAAAGGAGGAATAAAACATCTGAACAGCCCAATCTTGTCTGAACTGCATGCACTCATTATGGCAAAGACGGATTTCTTCTGGTTCCTCCTCCGTATCCTCCTCCTCAGTGGTGGCACTGAGAAGCCTGACACTCCAATTACAGGATATTCACATAAAACAGAGAAGAGGGACAGCTAGTTGGTGGCAGACATTTAGGCTATGGCATCCAAGGCTCCATGCAGCCAGCAGAAGCCTGGAGGAACAGATTGAAACTATTCTAATGGCCCAGATCCTCGCAACACTTTGGTATAGACTTAAATTAGCTCTGAGCCATCAGTGTTATCCATGACTTAAATCAGGGTCCACATGTATTCACTTCACCAAAGCTACTGTGAAATGGGACCAGTGCTCTGGAGGCTGGAAGTGGCCCTGCTGTGTAGGGCTGCTGTTGCAGTGTAGCATTGGGAAATGCTTTTTCCATGCTTTTTTTTCCCTCCAGGTTTGCCATTGGCTGTACCTCATCTCTGAGTCCCTCTGCACAGAGTCTCAGGCCAGGAGTGGATTCTCACTCAACTCATTTACAAAACCATGTGGATGAAATCCATTCAAAGGTTTGTGCAAAAGCATTTGATGTTTGTGGCTCAGAGACTGCTTTTTCCTTTCAAACTTGAAAAAAGTTTTTGTCTTTTTTCCCCTCCAATGGAAATGGTAATGCAGGCTAAGAAAAATGTCATTAATAATACAAACTGAGGGCCTTTGGGAGGAAATTTTAGTTTTGAAAAGTGACTACTCTGCATGAATATGTCATGCCATCAGAAGTTTATCTGCATTGTCTTGACTCTTCACATATGTATATATTTCTCTTCTGCCAGACATGGTCATTATCCTTATTTAAATAGGGTATAATTATAGATGCCTACTTAAATTACAGGAAATAAATAAAAATTAATCTATTCAATAGGCATTTTCCTATGAAAAAATGTTTTCCTTCAGATATTGGTTTTCTTCAGGGTTTTTTTTCTCTCTATTTTTAATTTAAAGCTACTTCTCTTATGTTTTATTCACTTGTTTTCATTAGGTAAAGAAATGCCTTGGCATGAAAACCCATCCTGAATCCACTGCCTGCTTGACAGATAGATATAAAGACTTGAAACATGAGAGGAAAAGCAGATGGTTGCAAGGGGGAAAAAAAACCCTTAAACAAAAGAAAGGAATTAAACCTAGCACAGACACATGTATTAATACTTTGTGAGTGCCATTGCATGTGATGGTAAGACTGACAGACCTCGACAAAGGATCTCTATCACCTTTCTAAAAAGGCAGAACCCTCCTTGTTATTTCCAAATTGATCCTGACCAGTTTGTTGCAAGTAGCTACTGCTTGAATTTCAAATATTGGGTGCTGGTATCTGTGATTGGTCCTGCAGTGTAAATCACATGCTAATGTTTCTCTGTCTTGACTGGATGAGAATAAACATAATAATCAGGAAGACGCCTTGAAGAAGCCACTGTGGCTTTAAATCTCTCAGGGAGCAGCAGCAGTTTAGGGAGAAGCGACTGATAAAGCGGATTAGGGAGTTCTAGAAAATTTAGAGCCCATTCCTTTCCGGCCCACACAGGCTCTGCCCAAGGCGTCATTCCTAGGAAAATTAGGCTGCTGTGAAATTTATTGCCAGGGTGCAGAATTTACATTTCAATTTCTCCTGTCACAGCTTGGGCTCTGCCTGCCTCCTCTGTTGCTGCACCCTGCACCCCTCACCCTGGCACAGGCCCTGGCCCCCTGCTTCCCCCACACTCTCTGCAGGGGCTGGAGACAACTGCAAAGCCCTTTTCTGAAAGTTTGAGGAGAGCTAGACTGGCCAGGAGGCATTGCAGAGGATGGCTGCTGTTGCTTTTCACCATATTGCTGCCCTCGTGGCCAAGCAAGGGCTTATTTTCTTGCCCCTACAGAAATCTGATGGAGTCTAAAGTTTGCACTGTCAATAAACCCCTCTCAGGAATTACCTGTGAAGAGGTAGTCACAAGCCAAGGCAGGTGATGACTGTCTCTAGATTTGTGGGAAAGGACTCATAATCCTCTTCCAAGTATCTGTGGGGCTCTGCTGGGCTCCACAGTGAAGTATCGCTCAGGTGGTACCAAAATGTTTCCATCCTGTGGGGAGGGACAGGGAGCACAGCAAGTCCTGAAGGCATCATCTCAGAAACTGGAGAAGAAGAAAAAGAAAAGGAAATAGAACATTTGGCAGGAGAAGAATAGAAATAGCGAGAAATGGCAGAGTGCAAAATAATAAGTTTGCTGCAGATAAATCAATTCTGGAGAGTATTTGGTTGAACTTTTTAACAGCGTGCTCACTGCCCCTTTGTGCTCTATGTTATTCTCCTTGTCAAAGAGATCACTAGCAGGAAGGTTTGCAAAAATGATGATAATTTTCTGGATATTCATAAACATCAAATACACTGCCAATCACAGGACAGAAACAGGCTGTATCACCTCTGGGTCTGAATGGAATTAGCCAAGAAATCTTGAAATTAGCAATGTGCTCCTTTGGGGCAAAGTCTAAGTCCCAACTGACTTAGACTTAGCTAGTCATGACTGGCTGATATTATGTCTAAATTAGAGGAAAAAAAAAGCCCAACTTCCTCAGAGGTGTATTGCAATTGTAAGTGAGGCATAATTGTATATATGTATTGTATACATAAATGTATACCTAGGACCTATGATAAACTGTTACTAGCATTTGAGTTGCGTTTCCCGCAGAAATCCAGGAGGGCTTTTTACCCTGGATTAACGGTCCCTCCTGACACTTGAATAGGAAGTGCATATGGAAATGGAGCTGTCCAGGGTGTCACCACCTTGAGGCGAAGGATGGCCTGAGGTGCAAGGGTGGAGAATAAATGTTACTGTAAGAAAAGCTGCTGGATTTCCTTTTGAGAGACTGATAATCCCACAGGCTTCTGCAGAAGCAGCTTTTGATTATCATTGCTGATGATATTAGAAGACATCTCTGGAGCCTGTCCTTTAAAAAATGTTTCCCCAGTGCTACTTGAAAACATATGGGTTGGGAACTGAAGTGAAAAACTGATGTTTTACTTACTCTCTTGGCATGATGGAGGCTTAGAAAATGATGTGCCTGATACTGGGGATGCATTTTTAACAGTAAATGAAGCCAGACTGCATAAAATTTCAAAATACTGGACCAATAAATGTAGACGAGAAAAGAAGTTAGAACAAGAAAAAGGGACCGGTTAAAGAACCAAATGAGAAAAGATGGATCAGACCTACAGTTGGGGTGAATTGGAGCAGCTCCACTAACTTTAGTGAGTCTATTCTGAGCTGCATGAACCCACAGAAGATCTAGACGTACACTAGCAGTTTATATACAGGGTTGGAGTAACCAGGTCATTTTCAAGTGCAGCAATATCCTGAGTGCTTTATCAAGTAACAGGATGGGCAAGCAATTTGGAAGGTAACAAACCTGAGGGGAAAAGAGATGGAGTCAGTGCCAGTGTATTTTCCTAGCTCCAGTTACTGCACCAGCAATGCCTGGCTTCAAAGGAGGCACATCTCCATGGGTTACTGAATGCAATCAGGAAGGGAAAAAAAGGGAAAAAATTGGAAGAGGAAGGCTCCACATCCTAGTTGACCAGGCTTTTTCAGCCTAGTATCTTGGGAAACTGGCCTATAGTTACATTATTTAAAACAGAACAGAACACCTGGAGAGAAGTTCATGTTCTTGTTCCAGTAGCTGTTCTCCGGACAGCTTAAATTTCTTTCCAAACAACATGCGCTAACTTCCAGAAGATGTTTTATACCAGAACAAGAGTGCTCTGTGCTTGAGTTGGATTATATTATTTTGCTGGTTTAGCAGGGTATTTTAAAAAATAAAATTAAAAACGTTACTTTGCTACCGCTTCAGAGGATACATTAGGCAAACTGCTGGCCTTAAACAAGGTAGAAAACTTCACCCTCTTCAGCACCACAACCTGTGAAAAAAATAATACATTTTGATTGCTGCAGAAGAGCTTTTGAGGAAAAAAAAACTACTTTGGTAAAGTGTATAATCTCTTGACTGGGCTTGTGGCTTTGAGCTCCCTCCAGAAATTATCGATTTTGTAAATTTACTGAAGTAAAAAAGCATCCCCTTTCAGTGTCTTTCCCCTCTACCTCTCTGTCTCTTTTAGTCATCACACACATACCCACAGGAAAAGTCAGATGACCAGCAGATTTTTAGCCAGACAGGTGCTACAAAATTCCTGGATTTTGTATTTCAGGCGGTTTTGGTGTGCTCTTAAGAAAAAAACTCTGCTGAGATTGGCATCCTCCTGCACCAGTACAGGCAAGCTCTCAATCTGCTCCTTTTCTGTAAATAAGTCAGATATTTTGACTCTTGGAAAAGATTTTTTAAATGTCAGAACTTACATTTTTGCTGTATGGTGGCTACAGTGTCTGTTGAAGCTGTGAGGTTCTGCAGCACCCTAAAGAAATGTTAGATCCTAAAGACAGCTTTCATCCTTAGCCACAATCAGTTAACATAATCTATTTTTCAGCTTTCCCGGGCCCTGTTTACACTCTCTAGCCAGTAGCTTAACCTCTTTTCCAAAAACCAACATAGCTAAAAAACACTTAATATCACTCTCAGTTCTTACAGAAACCAGGATAGGTTTTGCATTTATCTACACAAAGAAGTTTTATTTCAGTGACTTGAGGTGCTAGGGTTTTTCCGGATGTGACTCAAGCCATGATTTCCCATTGAAATAAGCTTTTATCTTTTTTCCACGAGAAAGATTGTGTTATGAGAAAATTCAAATTATTTTATTCTAGAAGCTGTCTAATTAAATTGAACAATAAAAATTGTTATCCTTTATGACTGCCAAGCAATTAAGTGACCTGGTGATAGGGAATTAAGTCAGTCTTCTTCCTTTGAAATGACAGCTGAAATAGGAGAGGCGCTGTTCTTTGTCTACTGTGTGCGTGCTGGAGAGGAGGCAGAGGGGGAAGGATGGAAATGGAATAATACACAATCAGAAAAATGCCATCCCTGTTGCAACTGCAGAATTGTTTCCCATTAACTTTCCTAAGGGCAGAATTTTTCTCATTGTGTTCCATCTTCTAGGATAGCTCATAAACAAACAAACAAGAAAAAGACCCAACAAATCTCCTTGCATCTACTACAATTTATATTATTCCCCAAACTATTAATCTAAAATGCTCATTGAGTATATTGTGGTGCTTTTCTCTTCCTTTTTCTTTGACATCACTTGGTGTAAATGACAGTATAGCAGGAAGAGTACATGCTAGCTTACTGAAGGTGTGTGCCAATGAACTTGTAATTCCAATATGACACAGTGGGAATTGGATTGGGGACACTGGGTTTAAAACCAGAAGCACCTAAAGTACCAGAACTGTGGCAAATTCACCAGCATTATAGACCACAGCCTCTCCATCAAACACATGAGATACAGCCTCAGAGCCTGGTGACAATGTGGCCACATAGAAAGTTTTCCCTTTTACATCACTACAATTATCTTAATTATTGGAACTTAATTCAACTGGCATACAGTTGCTTTCATTCAGGAATAAAACTATCCAAGGTGACACAATCCAGGATGAAAAAGGGATATGCATAGGGAAATTAGTGTTTCTGTTTGGGACATTATACTGGCATTGCTATTTTTTTAGAAGAATTGTGCCCCATCTAATGCTTTTTCCAGGCCATCCAATCTTTGGGTGGCTGTTGATTATACAGCACTGTGTGATAGGACCATTGTGTATTAAGCATCAGTGAGTGCTTGCCTATCCCATAAAAGTATATACAAAAATAAATTCTATACAAATTATCTCAATAAATTGGCTGAAAGCTTGCAAGAAGTAACAAATGGATTTTAAAAAACCCATTTATTTTGGTGTCACTTACCAGTTAGAGTAAGATATTTGTAACAAGATATCTCACTGCATGAATGAATGGTGGTTTTGTTTCCTTCTCCCCAAACTGCCATAACTGTGATCTTCCACTGGATGCCCTTTGGTAAGGAAAAATGTCATTAACAACTGCCCCTTGTTATACGGCAGAGTCTATCTGGAACAAAGTTTCTGTTAGCCTGCATAAATTTGGTGTAACTATTAATTACTGTAATTAATTAACCTCTATGAGGAGAAAAATATGAAAACAAGCTAAAGAACAAGACAGTTTCATGCCAAAGATGTTTCTACAGCAGCTGAATACTGTGCTTTCACACCACAGTTGTAAAAGTTCCTCAGTTTGTAGTTTTCCTTGTTGATGGTGGCATTAATAATTTCCAACAGTGACAGATTTCAGAGTGTCAAAAGAATTAAGGCTGTAGTGTCAGAAAATAGGAACATAAGCCACGCAGCGTAAATGCAGAGCTTTTTTAATGTGTTTAGATTTTAAATCCTTTTAAGGGATAGCATTGCAGGCTTCAAGTGCCCTAGCAAATCATTAATGATAATATGAAATCCCAGCAGAATTATAGCAGCTATTTCGCCATGAACTTGGCCATCCAACCATGTAAAAAGAGTCCTTTCCACCTCTGAGTCATTACTCATTACAAAAAAAGCTCATCATCTTTCCACCAATCTAGCAGGATAGCTGGAGAGACTAAAACTAGAACAGTGACCCATATTGGCTGTATATCTTAACAAAACGAAAGATTGGACAAATTCACACAAGAAAAATTCTTCAAGTACTATTAAATGCCTCAAGATGTTGGTGAGATGCAAGTAGCTGCAATCTGGAAAAGTCTTTGGAGGAAGGATCTCTATGTGCTTGTCCTGTTCTCATGTGCATTTCATAGGCATCCATTGGTGGCTGCTCTCAATTTCTGCTGGACTTGTGCTCAAGACAGCAACTTTGGGGGAGAATTGTAATTACTGGCCTATTATTAGACACTGTAATTTTGCCAGGAGGCCAAATGTTGCAATAAATCAGCTTTAGTACTATCTGTTGTATCCAAACATGGAAAAGGGCCATGAATTCAGCAGAAGGACAGACAATGTAGTTATATTAGAATACAATATTATCCAAAGTGTTGCCTATTGATGGTTTAATTTTTATTGCATGGCAAAGGTTAACATCTTTAGGTAGTTCAAAGGACCCAAAGGGCACAAAATTACAAAGAATTCATCTATTCAGCATAGATATGAAACTATCAGAAAAGACAGTCAGTATGGTGCTTGCGCTCTCTGATCTAGAACATAGATTTAATTCAGCAAAGATTTGGCTGTCAATAATGGTGGACAGACACTGAGGGCTGAAAAAAAGGTGCCAGCTTATTATTCTGTAGCTGAAATGTAGCTCTTGGTAACAAGATTCATGAGTCTCAGATTCCTGCTGGAAACTGAGCTCTGATTCATTTTGGGAAACTGCGAGAATATTTTATTTCAGGTTGTTTTACTGTTTTACCTAGAAATAATCCACCCAGACTTCTTTTTAATTAAAAAGAGGAAGAAAAAGGAATGAAAATAGCAATCTATATGGAGGAAAAAATGGAACATTCTTCCACAGCTTTTTCTTACAGCCACAGATCGCTCTTATGGGCATCAGACTTGACAGTCTATGCTGGATCCTTCAGGACTATTTAATCTCAGAGGAGAGTACACCTACCCACTTACTTAGTGATGCTTAAGTGAACAAACTATTTCACTAGTACTGCAGTACATTTGCTTTTGGTTGATCTCCAGGATTAATTAAAGCACTTTGGGTATGTTTTAGACCACCTTCATGTTCTAGATCTGAGATCTAGATTGGTGTCTGTCACATGATGGGAAAAGAGGAAAAGATACCACACCAGACAGGGAGTTCCAATACTGTGAGTTTTCAGATAATGGTGCTCTGTCACTTTGGCCCTAAAGTTTTACTCTGACTAGGCTGATGTCCCATCATGTCATTATATTATCTCACATTATATCACTTAATCACTGTTTAGTGTTTTATTCTTCATAAGGTTCAGTGGTATTCCATCACTGCCCATTCCCCAGCTTGGTTCTGCACTCTGCAGAAAAGTGTTTTAAATCCATCACCATTTAAATATATTGAAGCTGCCTCTTCTTGTGGCATGAGAAGGGGTGGCTAAAAATGCCCAACTGACCTTCTCTTTTGCCTCTCCCACTTCTCACTTAATTTCTTTTCTGCATTGGTCTGACAGAGCCTGAGACAGTGGCACTTTGGGCCACATTGCAAGACCCATCTATTATTACATCTTTTACCAAAGAGGCTGATTTGAAGGGGCATGAAGTTTTGTGAGGCTTCAGAAGTGTTGAATTGACTTTTCTGTCACTTTTGCTACATCTTACTTTCCATGAGTTACAGCGCTGATGAAAATATCCTTATAGTCTATGATAGGCAGATTCTATAAATAGCATGTTAAAGAAATTGAAATGTTTTAAAAAATTAACAATCATTCAAAACTTTTTAAAAACAGACAATATATGTAATAACAAAAAAAATCTACTGCAGTTTTATTGTTGGCAAAATATATGTATTAAGAAGGGAAACTATGCAGTTTAATTTTCTCCTTGGTATTAGTTCTCATAGTATTTGCCAGTAATGGCAACATTATAATTTGTGGAATTAATTAATGATCTGGCATCTGATTTTGATTCATTAATGCTTAAGCCAGCTAAGTCTCAATTATCCTCTGGACTATTTATTCCTTAACAAGCTTTTAGCTAATGTGATTTTAAAAATATGAAAATAGGTTTTAACTTGCCTTTAAGATGCAGCAATATTTTAACACTCATCTATAAAATAAAAGAACCTTCATATTTCTTATTCTATTATAGTTACATTCAAAATTAGACTAGAGGATTTGCAATGTATTCACTAAATATATATTGTATTTATATGTACCTGGAACCTGACTTCAATTTAGTCATGATTAAAAAATGTACTGAATTGGAAACTGTGTAATAAAGGATGCCTAAATCATACTGACCCAGAATATCTCACTCAGTCAGACAGTTAGCAAATAAGTGCACAAGCAAGCAGATGATATAAGAATTCAAAATTAATTCTATTCTCAGAGGATGCATAGACTAGGAGATACCATCTGATTCTATCTGCAGAGGTGTAAATCCAGAGTAAGACCTTGGCTAAAGTCTCCTTACCCTGAACTTGATTGCTTATCCTGCAAATCATCAGAATTGGACTCTCCTGTGCCCAAGGCTAGGTTAAAGTAGCTGAAATATCCAGTTCTACTTCATGAAATTTTTGTGATGCAACTGAAAGTATCTAGGTATTTCCAGTTTCCAGGTATTTATTATTTATAACTAATCCATTTGCCAAATGTAAGGACTCCTGATATTTTCTCCAAATGACTGATGTTTTAAAAAGTTCAATCACCACATTGTTTAGGAAAGTCTGCCCAATGCAGTTGTGACTTGTGTTGCAATTGTGTTATGACAAGAGGCATTCAGAAACTGCATACCTTTGATTTGGGATTGTCAGGCACCAGTTCAGAGCTGAATTGAACTGATCTTGAGAAGATGCATCTATTGCTGGACTCTGACGTGATGGTCCTGCTTGTCATCACTGCACCTTATCCTTGCTCACATCAAAGCTGAAATGCATAATTACAAAGACGGGTAAATAGATTAATTATGGGTGTTTTAACCAAATAATCATAGTTAATTACTTCAGTTATGGAGATTTGTTTTGAAAGTACCTTCTGAAAAATTTCAGGCATTATGCAAAAAATGTTAGAAAATACCATTTTCTTAAGCTATCAGTGTTGCAGTACATGAAAAAAACCCATCTTCTTGTGAAATTGTGCTTCCTTCTCCTAAGAAGTGATTCAGTGGCTTCCCAATACCTGCATGTCAATGTAATACCATTGGTGTCAATGTGTTTTTTCTTAGTTCCTACTGCTGTGACAGCTACAGCCTTCCCCACCCTTCTCATAAAAAAATGCCTGAGATAAACATCCAAGAGTATCTTCCTTCCTATTTTCAGATCAGTAAGTTTGGCTCCTTTCAGTCCAAGATGGGAAGTCAGTCCCAGCTTTTAATGCATGAACTGTAATGCCAGCTTCCCTTAAAACCCAAGGAGCCCTTAGCTCAGCCAGTTGCCACATGGCTATCCCAAAACTACTGAGTAGGGGGATTACTGTCTATGTGTTTAAAAATCAAAACCCATTTGCTGAGTCAGATCCTCTGGCCCACTGAATATACACTGCAATGCTCCAGGGACACAAGGCATCTTATAAAAAAATAAATCCAGCTTATGTGGCCAGCACAGAACTCCTGGGTGGTCACAAAACCAGCTACCACAGTCGTACCAGAGGCAACAAACAAAGGAATCAATCTCCAGTTACTGCTGCACGAGGAAAAGTCCAAGGTACCTGCGTCGTTATGGCAAGAGTTCATTTGGGATAAGAGGTAAACAGACGGCTGAGCTTGATCTCTAAAGCTGGGGCTGGACGGCTGAAAGCACCAGCTTTCTCAATTGCTTAGAGTAAAGGATTGAGTTGATAAATCAGAGCAGCCCTGATCGCTTTTAATCAATTGAATGAGGAGGAAGGAGGGGAGGTGGAGACTTGGGAAGAAAAATATGTAAAGCTTAAAAAGTTCCAGCTGCTGTTCTCTAATGGAGTCTCGTTCCTCATGAACGGTGGAATGGTTAGGCCACCTGGTGGCAAATAACAATCCAACAACCTTTGCAATTTCCAAGCTACAGAAAATGTCCATAGGATCAGAGAGCTCTGGGGGCTGTCAAAGGCTGGGAGCTTTTCACACCCAGGTGGCTGCTATGCAGCTACTGCGGAGAGAGCAGCCAGCAAAGGCTGCCATCAGCTACTCCACAGGTGCAACGTGGAACAGCTGACCTGGTGTCTGGCCAATGTCTGCCAGACAGCTGCCTCCATCACCAAATCTTCCACCACAGCCAGCCTCTCCCTCACCTCAGGATGGAGGCAAAGGAGAAAGCAGCTCCAGAAAGGAGCTGAACTTAGCTTGTATCTTGTGAAGAAGTAGTCAATGGCTCAGTGCTCCAGTGCACATTGGTGAAAAGCGGTGTCCTTCAAGGGTCCATACTGGGACAAGTACTGTTCAACAGCTTCATCAGCAACATTGATGGGGAGTTCAAGTGCACCCTCAGCAAATTTGCAGATGACACCACACTGGGTGCTGTGGTTGACACGCCTGAAGGCCAAGATGCCATCCACATGGATCTCAACAAGTTTGAGAAGTGGACACATGAGAATCTCACGTGATTTAGCAAGACCAAGTGCAAGGTGCTGCACTTGGATCAGGGCAACTCCTGCTATCAACACAGGCTGAGGGATGAACAGACCAAGAGCAGCCCTGCCGAGAAGGACTTGGCGCTGCTGGATGAAAAGCTGAACAAAAGCCAGGCATGGGCACTCACAGCCCAGAAAGCCAAACCTGTCCTGGGCTGCATCCAAAGCAGCGTGGCCAGCAGGGTGAGGGAGGGGATTCTGTCCCTCTGCTCTGCTCTACTGTGGTGATACCCCACTTGCAGGGCTGCATCCAGCTCTGGAGTAAAGACATGGACCTGTTGGAGTGAGTTCAGCAGAGGGACACAAAAATTATCAGAATGCTGGAGCACCTCTCATACAAGGAAAGGCTGAGAGTTGGGGTTGTTCAGCCTGGAGAAGGCTCTGTAGAGATCTTGTTGTGGCCCTTAAGTACTTAAAGCAGCCCTATAAAAGGCTCGGGATAAACTTCTTACCAAGGTCTGTTGTGACAGGATAAAGGGTAACAGTTTAAAACTAAAAGACAGTAGATTTATACTAGCTATAAGGAAGAAGTGTTTTACAATGAGGGTGGTAAAACACTGAAACAGGTTACCCAGAGAGGTGGTGGATGCCCCTTTCCTAGAAACACTTGAGCTCAGGTTGGACCAGGCTCTGAGCAACCTGATCTAGAAGAACATGCCCCTACTCATTGCAAGGGAGTTGGACTAGATGACCTTCCAAGATGACCTTCCAAGATGACCTTCCAACACAAACCATTCAATGTTTCTAAGCAGGAGCTTGATATGATGTTTGTTAAGTGTCTGAATGAGGAGGTCTGTCCCTATGTGCAGCATCAGGTCTATGCAGGTAAATCAAGTGAAGCTCATGTGAAAGGCTGCAATTAAACATTTCAGAGGGCTGTGTAGCCCTTCAAAAGGACCTTGACAACTTGGAGAGATGGACAGAGAAGAAGCATCTGAAATTCAGCAAAGGTAAATGCAGGGTCCTGCACTTGGAAAAGAATAACCCTATGCACCACAACAGGATGGGGGTTGATCTGCTGGAAGCAGCTCTGTGGAGAAAGACCTGTGTGTCCTGCTGGAGAACAAACTGTCCATGAGCCAGCAGTGCCCTTGGGTCCAAGAAGGCCATTGGTATCCTGGGGTGCATTAGGAAGAGTATTGCCAGCTGGTCAAGGGAGATGATCCTGCCCCTCTACTCAGCCCTGGTGAGGCACATCTGGAGTGCTGAGTCCAGTTCTAGGCTCCTCAGCACAAGAGGGACATGGAGCTCCTGGAGCAGGTCCAGCAGAGACCATGAGGGCAATGAGGGGACTGGAGCATCTCTTACGAGGAAGGGCTGAGGGAGCTGGGCCTGTTCAGCCTTGAGGAGACAACAGAGAGGGGAACTCAGTGTTAATAAACATCTGGAGGAGGGTGTCAAGGGCATGGAGCCAGGCTCTGCTCAGTGATGCCAAGCAATAGGACAAGAGGCAATGGGCAGAAACTGATGCACAAGAAGTCCCACCTGACCATGAGGAAGAACTGCTTTACTATGCAGGTGAATGAGCACTGGAACAGATTGCCCAGAGAGGTGGGGGTGTCTCCCTCACTGGAGATACTCAAGAACTATCTGGATGCAATTCCTGTGATGTTTGCTCTAGCATGAACCTGCTTGAGCAGGGAGGTTGGACCAGATGAGCCACTGTGATCCCTTCCAGCCTGACCCATTCAGTGTTTCTGTTATCTAGAATTCATATTTTAAAAAATATGCTACAATATAGTTTTCATTTCTGTGTCTGCAAATTGTTTCTTCCAGCAAATCTACTCACCAGAAGTATTGCAAAGTATCAAACATAAAAAGGGAGTGGCATCATGGAAGATGCCAAACCTGTTGAAGGTTTCTTCTCCAGAAGCACTTCTAAGTATACTCATCTTTAATATCAAAGAATTTAGCTGAGCTGGACAGTGGTTTACTGCTAGAGGTCATTCACTGATGGGTTCAGTACAGGCAAAAAATATATATGAAAATCTGTTTGAAAATGTAATAATTCTTAAATAAAGAACTGTTGTTTTCTCCAGTTTTGTCCACTGTACCTTTAGTCTAAGCCTAGTGAAAACAAGTATGCAAGTCCAGCAGCTGCTGCTGTACAGAACATTGCTTCTAGCTGCTCTCTCTTTGCTGTTCTTGCCTCATTCCTTTACTGCATTCCCTGACAGTTGAAAACTCACCAGACTTGTGACTCACATTTTAATCTTATCCAAGTCACAATGTTTATTTCACAGGATGTCCAATTAAACGTCAATTCAATCTGCTCTGGAGTTGTTTCCTTCCCCTCTGGTGATTAGTATAACCTGAATAACGTAGGAAATACAGAAAAAAAAGGGCAGTAAACAACTCCAGTGACATCAAGAGACCAAGCTGAAACTTTTCCCACAGAAGACAAAGGAGGAAGGTGATGCACAAGAATGTTAATATGGTCCATACTTTCTAATGTTCTAACTATGAAGAATGGAAGGGAAAATTATGCTACCTTAGAGTGAGTTATGGGCCCCCTTTAAGCCTGGGGACACATGAGTAGGTGTGGGGCTGTGCAAGCCACACTGAGATAAAATCTCTGTCCTCATTTTCCCTGTGCTTTGAAGTGCCCGCTGTTGCCCTTCATTGAAGCCAGTGTGACTACACCACTTCCTTGCATCCTGCCTCCAATGCAGGTGCTGGAGCTCTGCGGTGTCAAAGTGAAGAAGCAGACCCGCACCTATCCGGTGCTGCACACTACCATCCAGAAGCCCCAGAAAACTACCATGCATCAGCTCACTGACTGACTGAAGGGGAATCTTATCATGACAGAGACTTGCATACTTTCTTGGGGCTTTCTTTTCATCTTCATTCAGGCATGTCAGGTGCCACGTGATGCATGTAAATTTAATCCTACTTGTTGTCTGCTCCAGAAGTAGCCTTCTGCAGCATACCAGGCTTAATTGGAGGCTTGGAAATGGAAATAGGGTTCTGCATAAAACAAGAGGCTGCTTTTCAGAATAAGAGAGAAAATTGAACTAAACTTTCAAATGTTACCTGGTCTTTGAAAAGCCACCAACGGAAAACCGCGTGGCAAACATCAAATTTTGGTGAAGCTTTGCAAGAATGGAGCTCAAGTCACTTTTCTTCCCAACTTGCTCAGCTTCTAAGTCAATGCCAGCTGGGAGTTGAATATCACCAGTTACTCAGGGGAAATACCCTGGTTCCAGGATGAAACTGCTCACTGGAGGACACTCAACATGGATGCAAGCATGGGCAACTCTATTGGAGAGATCTCAACACAAGTGTTCGAAACAAGTGCCGCTGGTTTCTCACTCTACAGAAGCTTCATGTGTTAGTTCCCAAGCAAAGACCATGCTGTGTCTCTGGCTTTTCTATGTGTGCACCAGGACAAACTGTGAGCAGGGACTCATGGGGGTAGCTGAGGGGTGCTGGGGGTTCTGCAGAGCCACGCAAAACTGTGCCAAGGACCCCAAACCCATGGGCACATTGTGAGGCAGCTCTCTCAAGAAGCCAGATGTTCTCTCCAGTTTGCAAAGGGAGCAGTTTTGTGACTTCGGAAGAAATACTTCCATTTGAGCTCCTGCTGTGACATTGCTCATTACTCTGAGCTGTGTATAAGTGGCAACACAAGTTGCTCCTCGCAAAACATGCCCTGTGCTTGCCCATTTTTTTTTTTTTAACCTATGAGAGGTTTGGCACTTGACTTTTTTTGGCAATAGCATTGTAAAATTCTTTCCAAAGAAATTTTCAGTGTGCCTTGCCGGAACTTTCTAAAAAATATAGATTAATTGTGATAATTAAATTTCCCTCTGAGTGATTTCTTTGATAAATGGGTCTAGTTAGGACTTTCAATTAAGCACCAAGCCCTGCTGTGAAGTCAGACTGAGCTTCATGTTGCAGGCATTTATTGCCTCATTTACAGAGAGACAATCTGAATTATTTTACATTACATTGTTTTCTTTATCTGTCTTTTTTTACACAGGTATTAGAATTCCTATTAACCCTTCTATCAGGGAGCCAATTAAGAAGGTATGGTCAAGCAACTTCTAATTATTTTGTTATGGTTTAAATAAGCCTCCTGGAAGCAGGGCGCTTAAAAGCTTTCTCTTGTCCATGCTGCAACGCATAAAACTATTGGTTTGTTACTGTGCAGATTTTCATAGTCTCCAGGTGATAAAAAAATATGAAAATAATATAAAGTGGGGAAGAATAGACAACTACCACAATGTTTTGGTGAATGGTGATAATATGTAACAATCCTGGGAACAGAAGCTTTTATGTTTTTGCATTGTCCAAAATTGTGAGTAAATGGTAATCACAGCTTGGAGAATTTCAGTTTCAGCTGTGCATTACACCTTTAAGGTCACTGTGTTTTAAGTTATATCCATGCACTCAAGCAGCATTGCATGGTCATTTTGAAGCTGGACTGAAATTTAAGATACACAATTTCTACTTTTTATTATGCAGTTGGGACTATTTGCTTGTTTTTCTAGTCACTGGTACTGATGGCTACAGAAAAAACATTCATGTGACTGTCAATCACTGTTGTTAACCATGAAGAATGAAAGGTCCTCAGATTTAACAAAATCAAACCCCCAAACTGAACCAAAAGAAGGTGTATTTTTAAAAAAATTCAAAATCCATATCTAGACACAGGATTCACTGTCAGTGATAATAAAGAAGTCTACCAGCCTTAGAAAATGGTTTTAAATTTTTATGAGTTTTCTGTAAAGCCATCCACAGCTGTGCTAGCTAAGATGAAATTTCAAGGTTTAACAACAGGTATGTTTTAAGATATAAATCAGAAACTAATTGTCTGACATTAGGAAAAATATGTTTTTCTCTTCTCCCACACTACCCAACAAAATAATATTTCTGTTTCTTTTATACTATGTAGCATGTTGGAATCTATGCAATGAGAGTATATACATTTCCAAATGTACTTTTGAGCTTGATTTTGATACAACCAGTGAAATTGGTATGCTTCTCAAATGACAGTTAGTCACAGGCATATTTTAGTTCGTATCAAACTGAACCTGTTCAGGAAGGCAGAAGGATTTCCAGGGAATCTCCACTATCTAAAGAAATCATTCTGCCTATCCATATATTAATTTAATCACAGTCAGATCTCATATTATCTATACAAAGCAATAAACGAGTTGTGACTATTCAGAGTTTAAGTAAGTGACAGAAATTTCAACAGAAACTTCAATGCAATTAATGTAAACAAAGGAAACAGACTCACTGATGAGAAAATAGGGTTTGTAGATTATTGAGGTATGACAGTAAATCCAAATGTTTGTCCCCACCCCCTTTCTTTTCTCCAACATAAACCACCAAACCCCACGCCTTTAATGTGGATTTGTTATGCTTTGGCATACCTAATTTCTTAAACTGGGAAGACAAAGATGGCTGATACCAAGTAATATAAGAGTACATTTAAAAAATCCAAATGCTACTTTAAATGCAAGTTTAAATGAGAACACTATGTGGTTAATATTTATCTAGCATCTTCTGTCTTTGAGGCACATTTCATCATATAAGACTGTGCTGTTAAAGCAGTTCATGGGAATGATGTACATGACTCCTTTTGCTAATGGGAGCTGGTTGCACAGAACAATCTAGCTGTTATTGCTCTGAGGAGAAGGGAACTTGAATAGCAGGGGCTTGGAGAGCAAAATAAAAAGAAAGCTGCTAAGGGCATTTGAAAATACATTCACCATTCTTTTCCCTCCTAAGCATTGCTGCAGTAAACAACAGCTTCAAGACTCCTCTTTGAATAAGTGACATGAAAATGAAAAGAGCACGACTTTGTATCAACAGCCATTCAAAATGGATCCAGGATCCCAAAACTAACCTTGGGGATATAGGCTTGCAGGGGGAGGGTGCTGCTAGGATGGTTGGTTGGGCTTGTTTTTTTCTTTGCTGGCCAGTGGTTTAAAGAAATTATCCCTGGCTGGGTGCATTCTGCCCCAAAAACAGGGATGTTGTGTTTCCTATGGGGAGTGTATTTAGGCCCGGATTTTAAAAATGCAACTGCCTAAAATTAGACTCCCAAATCCATGTAAAGTACTAAAGAAATGCCCTGGTTTTCAAAAGAATCAAACATCCACAGTCTCCAGGTCAAGGTCCTGACCCAGGAGAGCAGATGAATATTCTCCCCAACCCCCCACCCCGAGGCAACGTGATTGCTCAAGCATTTAAGGCTGAAGTGCTTAAGTGCTCCCGTAGGCAGGGGTTAGAGAACTTAAACATGGGGGGAGAATGGACTGGGCGCCCTCCACCCTTTTAGATCTTGGCCAGAGGGAAGTATTTTCATTTGATTGGCTTTTTTTCACTTTGCCTGTGCAGAATTTTCCCAACCAAGCCATATGCAGCACAGTGCTTTCTAAACACATTGCAAACGTTGGTCCCAAACCATGCCAGGATGATTTCCTTTGGGAGGTGGGCTACAAATACACAAATTGTTGTAGGGCTGTGCACAACCCCTAAAGTCAGGACAAATGTACACCACATTGGACTTCTTTCAAAGGCTAAAGTAACAGCGAACTCTTTCTGATGATTAGTCAGGACTAGAAAGACCTGCAATATTAAAAAAGGCCAATGAGCATTATGCATCACATGGCCCTTTCCTAAATGCTGTGATGCAGATCTGTTAGTGGGTGAAAAGATGGCTCAAGATACTGGACCATGACACAGAAAACCTGACTCAAGCCCCACTTCCAGAAGAATAAATATGACCTTAGGCAAGTCCCCGACTATTCACTTCTTAAACTGTAAAAGGGCAATGTACTTTTCTGCCTTCGGAGTGAAGGGAGACTAAAATCCATTAGTGATTGTGAGGTGCTCAGATACTAAATTTTTAAGTGCTTAGAAACATCAGGAGAGGAATTTTCCAAAGAGACATTATTGAACAGATCTGTGTATGCTTTTTGGTAGTATCTGTCATAATGTGTTGTAGTATATCATTATTCCTGATGTTTTATTTATCACATAGTATTAAAGGTGGGGTTTCTTTACCATAGTGGATTAACCTGGAGGAGTTCCATGGGGAAAGGAAATGTTTTCCATGTTATAAGACTAATAACATAAGGGGGGAAAGAAGAACCTTATGTTGCCATTTGATTGAAACAATAAATAAATGCTTTCACTTTGGCCCATAGCATACCATCTAACTACTATGTTCTTGTGCCTGTTCAGTCTCATTAACTGCCTTGCTTTTAACCTATTGTGTTTCCTTCTGCTTCTAGAACAGTTTTACTAGATATTGGGGAAAAAAAACAACCAAAACAAAACAAAAAAATACCTTCCAAAAATCGTTCTGGTCATAACAAAAATAATTTCATGCTTCCCAAATTTAATTCCTCTGTAGGATGGTCCCCTTGATATCAACAGAAATGCCATGTTACTGTTTAATAGTCAAGTCCTGACTAAGTCTGTCCATGAGTAACAATAATTAGGACAAAAAATGGAGCCAGCTTGCAGACATCAGGATCAGCTTAAAGCTAAGGAAAGATGGGCATGGGACAGGAAAAAGAATTTAGAAGAGTGACTTAAAGGAAGGTGAATGCTCTTCATCTAAGTCTGTATCTAAATGTTATACTTAAGATCTCACAAAAAGATGATTTTTTAATCTATTTTCTGTTTTCTCATGCATTTGTGCTCTTTCAGGCATGTAACTTTTGATCATGCTCTGGCAATCAACACAAACCTAATGATCCTCTTAAGCATTAGTTCAGAGTAGGTGACAGAGGCTGCATTGCTTTCAGGTCTTTAATAATTTGGGTCCTGTTTCTCAGTATGACACCTTCCTTGGACTGCTGGCTCTGCAGGGATCAGTGCCAATGAGCAAAGCATTCCCACTGAGGACAAGCATGACTTTGCAATCCAGCATCTTGTGTTACAGCTGTCTACTGCATCATGCTATATGTCCCACTACACAGCCTGGCTTCTCTTATGTTCATCAATGTTTTTTTCCCGTGGTCTTCTTTTGGGGCTCTTTTTGTCTACAACAGAATATCTTAATTTTCGCAATCAATCTGAAAATGAATGGGGAACTTCCAGATTAAAAGACATCAAACATTGGGCTCTACTACCACCCTGAGCATAGCTCAGACTAAAATTTCACCCTTCTATGGGTTTCATACAGCTCCTTTATATCCCACTTGAACTTATCCTCTTTGTCCAATACTTTGATACAGAATTAACACTAAACTCTGATTTATTACACCAAGTAATTACTTTTTTTTGTCTGCTGTTGGCTGGCATTGTAAACCACAGGCTGGGGTTCTGTGTTGTACTGGTATTGAGAAGGTACTTTAACTCACCTTTGCACTATTTGGATTCAGATCTGATCCCAAAGATTGCTCCCGTTATGAATTTCATCAGCCTAAGGAGACCTCTCTATGGATAACTTTGCAGTTCAGAGACACAGAGAATTCTTTTTGAATGTTTTGCAATTCAGCCATATCCCCTGCCCTCTCTAGCAAGCTCTGGGCTTTTCTGGAGGTTAGTAGAGCACCAGAGTAGGCAGTAGAATCAAATAGTATTTAAACCCATTTTTCTAATAAAACCACAAGTTATCATAGAATAATAACAATTGATGATATCTCCCTATCAGTCATCAAAACACTTATGAGTTAATAATAATAACTTATGAGTTTTGGTCCCTATGTTAGTTAAAGCAAGAGATGCTCAAATCAAAAATTAAGAAACTCAGGCAAAGACACAGCTTACTATTCATTATGAAAATAGGTGAGGATTAGACTTTTGAAGTAGTTTTATACCAAGTAAAAAGGGAAAAAGGTGACGTCTAAAGATCTTCAAATGTCTGGGTTTTTTTCTTCCTCCTGCTGTTTATAGCCCTTCTGTTTTATTTTTCAGAAACAAAAGCCTGTAAATTTTGTCTTTTCTAGAAAGAAATAACATGGAGCTAAATGGTTGTCCCTGGATAGGCTGTCCCTACATTTTTCTACCCCCAAAAAACCAAAAAACAAACAAACACAAAAAAACAAACAAAAAAAACCCCCAAAAAACAAACAAAAGAAACAACCACAGCAACAAAACATCCAAAGCAAAACAACAACAACAACAACAACAACAACAACAACAAAAAAAAAGGAGGGGGAAGGAACAAAGTAATTTGATTTGAGGCATTTTGGCCAACATTTAGAATGGAACACACAGCACTGTTCTTCTGTTTCTGCCCTTTTCTCAGTTATCCACAAGACCTAAGCCACATTCATGCAATTTGCCCAGCCCACAGCCTGAAATCAATGAGGTCTATGCAAGAAGAGAGCACCTGCCACAGGCTGTTACTGTTTTTATTTATTTTCTGTACTATTGAACCACACAGGAACCCCAACAACAAATATTGTCAGGAGCACTGTGTAAACATCGACCAAAATGATGGCCCTGTCCCAAAGTGGTTACAAACTAAACAGAGGACAAGAGACCGCAGATGGATACAAACAGACAGAGGGAGCATAAAGGAAATGAGTTCTCAGTGACAGCAGTATTACCTCACTAGCAGTCTAAGGGCTGTCAAAGCTTTCGTAAACCTCATGGCAAAGGAGACTCAAAGAGATTCTAGAAAGCTACCAGCACAAATCTGAGAGTGTTTATGTAGGGTACTCTCCAATATGACAGATACCATAGAGGAGAAAACGAGAATGGGCTTGCTTGGAGATAAACACAAGAGGATGTAATTCCCAACAAAAGGCGACAAACCACTTTAAGGTTTTAACAGCATTTAAAGATGGGAGCTGTCTTCATTCCTGACTGCCTTTAATAGTCACCCCCTTTTTTTGCCCCCAATCAATCGTATTCACCTCATCCTCCTCCAAAAAGGAATGTAAGGACCAAGCATGGCAGAGCTGGAAGTCTGCTCAGGCAGGGCAGTTACTGCAGCTGCTCTGTTCCCCGTTCCTTCCTCCTGACAATGAGAGATGATAGACGGGGTCCCAGGGGACCTTGGAAATGAAGATAGGCAGCTTATGTTGATGTGAGATAGGGGAGGGGGGAGGTAGCACAGTGCTGCCAAGAGAAAAGTGACATGTTCAAAGAGATAGGCCACGGAAATGATCTTTGAAGCAAGAGCAGCCACATGCAGTATGATTAGGGCAAAGGCAAGCCTGCATGTGTCAAGGCCAGAGAAAAGGAGGTTGCACCAACTCAGCTGCTAAATAATGTGAACTTAAGCAAGAATTTAGCTGCATGAAGAGTGAGAAAGATGCATCTTAAAAGCTAGAAGATTTAGGAATTGGAGATAGAGTGGTAAAACGAGCTGAAAGGCTTTACCTGTATATTAAGAGAGGTCAGGGCTGATGCTCCCACACAGCCACGAGTGACAGACAGCATGGCATGCTGTGCACAAGCACAACCAGTGCAGGGAATGGTAGCAAGCATTTGGTGTTTCCGCCCTCTCACTTCCTGTTCCACTCTTTTCTCTGCAGCTATTAAATACAGGCAACTACAGAGTAGATGCCTAGGATAAACCAACAGTTTAGTGAATAATTTCAGGCTCATCAATAATTATTTTATGGTGTGGTCCAGATCCTGTTCAATATACCCATGAGGCTGTGTCTCTCATCTAACTCAGAAAAAATAGGATGCCTTTCCTCCATGCTCAGTAATAAACTGTACAGCCTCTGTGCAGTTCTCTGCTGTATTCCTGGAATAAGATTACCAGCAAGATTAAGGCCTCTGGTTGTGAGAAGGGAGACTTCACAGGATTAAATGTTATCCAGTCTACTCCTGAAACAGAGAATAAAATACAAGAAAGGACTATGAATTATATTACTGAAAATATTACAGACCATGGCAGTGGTACAAGAGATAATGAAAGATCAAAATTTTAAACTATATTCATAAATAAAAAGTAACACGGGAAAGTACTGCAGGGACTACAGTTGTCATCTGTTGCCAGAAGAGGGCACTCCCGGCTTTTATTTTTTTTTTTATGACTTGAGAGATTTAAATCAAGATTTCCCTTGGTAGCATTTCCCAGGCATAAATCAAGCACAAATGAATAACCTTTGATTTATCATTCCTAATGGAGATGTACATCATATTGGCGTGTCATCACATTTCAACATTTGCCATTATGATGCCAATCATATAGTAATTTTCTTCCATGTCATAATCAGTGATGAAGATGTACGTTTCCATTCAGTACAATTAGATTTTCATGTTTCTTAATGGTAGCTGAGGGCATTAGGCAGAATACCTGCTTTTGCTCTAACTCTTTTGTACTCGTATTTTTCTGAAATTGTATCCAAACCATTACCCAATCACCACTCTTCTCTTGTTAAATGTCACCCCTGCTCATATGGGAAAAGGTGAGAAAGATTTAAACCATTATTCCAAGCTGCAGAGAAACAGGCATTAAAATCCTGGGCAAATACATCGTGGTGAAAAATACCTGGCCTTAATTATTTGAGAGTTTCTTAGCATACTCCATGACATCAGCTTGGGTTTGTCACTCATGACCTAACCCAGACCACAAACCAGTTGAAGGTGTTTGGCTGGGCCTGGTGTCCAGCTGGCCAACTCCAGTGGTATTGTTAGGAATAACCACCCTGGGAAAACCCAAGCTACAGCTGTTGGCACTGAAACTCTCCTGTGAGCAGAGGAATCCTACTGGTTGTTTGGATGAATGGATAGATGGGTAGGTAAGCTGTGCTACTATAATTTAGAACAACTCCAGTGTATGATGGGTTTGTACAACCCAAACAAGAGAAACAGAAGTCACAGCATTTCCAAAAGCACCTGAGCCGGTCTGAAAAAAATCCCATTACGCATCTCTAGTGGGTATTTTGCTAGTCAAATATTTTACTAAAAGGATGCCTTGGTTTTTGTCACCTTGGCTCTCTGCCCACATGCAGAGGGGTGACGCTTGATCGCGGGGCAGACCGATGCGCTGGGGCTGAGGAGGGGGAAACTGACCGGCATTGCTCCGGCCTTGTCACTACACCCCAACATTCCCGAGCTCGCCAAGTGAGCAAGCACAGCCCAGCCCACGAGAAGGAGCCCGTGCCTCAGAGCCCGGCGCTCCCGGCGCCCCAGCGCGGAGCCTGGCGGGACGCGGCACCGAGGCCCGCCGGTGACCGCGGAACGCTCGGATCAGCAGCAGCATCCCCAGGCATGGGCTCCAATGTCACCTGCCGCTGCCTCCTGCTGCAGGCTGTGAGCGCGGGGGGCCCCGCACGCCCCGGGAAGGCCGAATGGAGCGCCCGGGGGAAGATGGCTCCGGCGGGCTGCAGGGGCACTGCGGCAGGGGACGAGCGCTCCCCGCGGCGCCGCCGGCAGGGGCAGGGATGAGGCGCCTCGGGAGCCGACCCCGCCTCTCGCACCGCCTTCCCCCCATCGGCAGTACACTCGGCTCCCCCCAGGCTCTCCCGCGGGGGCTTTGGCGGCCGCCGGAGCTGCTCGGGGCGGAGGGATGAGCGCCGGGAGCGAGGGATGAGCGCCGGGAGCGGGGCCTGGCGGGGCCGGAGCGCCCTCTCGCGGCCGTGTCCGGAGAGGCGCGGGGCCTGCCCGCGGTGCCCTCAGCAGGGGGAGGCGGAGAGGCCGCGGGGCCGGGCACACAAACACACCGCAGCGCCGGATCGCAGCTGCTCATTTCTCCTGCGAGTGAAAGCCCTGCCGCTCGCCCTCTGGCACTCAGCTCTCACTGTACCAGCAGGAATTCTGTGACAAACATGACCTTACACCTGGCTGAACATGAGGCAGCTGTGCCCAGGGGGCCAAGAAGGCCAATGGCATCCTGGCCTGTATCAGCAATGGTGTGTCCAGCAGCACCAGGGCAGTGACTGTCCCCCTGTACTGGGCACAGGTGAGGACACACCTTAAGGCCTGTGTCCATTCTGGGCCCCTCACTACAAGAAAGGCATTGCAGTGCTGGAGCGTGTCCAGGGAAGGGCAACAGAGCTGGAGAAGGGTCTGGAGCACAAATCTGATAAGAAGCAGCTGAAGAGAGCTGTTTATTCTGAAGAAAAGGAAGCTCAAGGGAGACCCTATCACTTCCTACAACTACCTGAAAGGAGGGCGGAGCCAGGTGGAGCTCAGCCTCTTCTCCCAAATAACAAGACAGAATGAGAGGACATTGCACCAGAGGGGTTTATGTTGGATATTAGGAAAAGTTTCCTCCCCAGAAGGGTAGTTTAGCATTGAAAAAGGATGCCCAGGGAAGTTGTAGGATTAACATCCCTGGAAGCATTCCAAAAAAGTGTAAATGTGGTGCTTAGGGAAATGTTTTCATGGTGGGCCTGGCAGTGTTAGGTTAATAGTTGTAATCAAGGGCCTTGGAAGTCTTCTCCTGCCTTTATGATTCTATGATTCAGTTGTCTCATCTCTCTTGTTTGTAAGACAACTTCTTTCTCAAAAAGGTTAAGGGCAAATAATTTTCTGGGATCAGAAAAATGGTCAAAAAAAGTATCTCACCACCTTTAAATGAGAGCTGTGGAAAGACCAAGCAGCCACTTCTGGTGCACATCAAAGACAGTCCTTGCCCATGAGGGTAACTCACTGTTGCCAGGAGGCACCTAGAGCACACTGGCACTGTGAGGGCACCAATTCTTTGTGCTAATAACAACAATGTTCTGAACATAGAAAGCCTGAATTCCTGTCAAGGAAATCAGTTGGCATCTTATCAAAACAAAATAGGAGCTTCCTGCTTGGTATGGGAAAACTTCCCAATTATGCTGCTGTCAGGCAAGCCTGGAGGTTTTATCCAGGTACAAAGTCAGAGAACTTCTTTCTTCTCAGGCACAGCAGAACTAAACTGTAAACCCATGTTGAATTGAGAAGTTACTGGTTTGTGCCTGGGTTTAAATTACTGTTTTTAAATGCATTTGTTGATGTGATGCAATATGGTTTTTAAATGTATGTGTTGATGTTGGTATGGCAAACATCTCAACCTTTTCTACCTCTCTGTTCACAAGCTGTGGAGGTTTGTAGCCTGCCCTCACAGCAGACCAACCCAGGCACCCCAGCTGTAAATCCAGTTACCTGAGTCAGATGGCCTGGAGAACTGGCACTTCTAATTGCCCATGTGCTGTGGCTGGCTGCAGAGTCACATTTGACCTGTTTGTGCATGAAAGAAGCTGTATTTAGTGAACTTGAAAATGTGCTAAATTTCAAACTGAATCACGGCAATATCTAAAAGTTCTGATGGTAATCCCATTTAATTTCCTAGTAAAAAATGTTCTACAAAACCAGGATACCTTATGATGGTAAATATAAAACAGAAGATGTACTCAGTAACCAAAAACCCAGTCCTCATTGAGGATGACTTGGGCAAATAATTATTTTAGGATAAAGCCTGAGAAGAAATAAAAAGTATCTTTCAAAGAACAGAGAGAAAATGAAAATTAATACTGTCCACATAAGGCCATGTTGGTTCCCCTTTTGAAGATGGAACCTTTTTCCACTTACATGGGGGTGAGTTAGGGATAACTCCACTGAAATTAGTAGCAGAAGCAGACTGAGGGAAAAATGAGGTTCTTTAAATGTCCATTTGAGTGTTACTAATGGGTGGCAGTAGCTGCAAATGTCACTCTTAGCTTCCTGTTTTCACTTTCAAATTTATCAGTAGTGTCCTGGTTAAATTGTACAGTTCTGTAGCTGAGGTTTGGATTAAGTTAAATTATTAGGATTAGAAATGGTGCAAAACCAGAACCTCAGATCTGATCCTCTTTGAATTTCTATGGAAAGGAGTTTGGATTTAAATCCCCAGATGTGAACCCGCTTGCATGTTTAATTCTGGGTCACTAGGAGTCTAAATTCCTCAACTGGTTTTGTGTGGGTGTAATCCTACGGGAGCATTTGATTGTGGGATTTTGTGGGGTTTATGAATGAAAGTGAGAGGAGGCATTTCATGACTGGTGATAAAACTAGTTTCCTATTCAATGCGTATGAGGAAGTGAAAGACAGTTACTACACTAGTTTTTATAAACTGTTGGGAATACAAGAAATGGAAGGAAAAGTGGAATAAAGGAAGTTTCTGTAAAGTCAGCACAATAGAACTTCACTTTTGGTTAGTTTTAATTATTATTAGAACAAACACGATTAACATTGAAAATGGGAGTCAGAGTTTTGAGGGTTAACTGCTTTAGTTGTCACCATTTAAATCTAAACAAAATACCAACATAAATTAATTTCAATTCTGTTACTTCACCTAAGTGCAGGATTTGGCCTACTGTGGAATGGTGCATTTAATTCAGCTGGAGAAGATAAAGAGTCCAGGCTCTTTCATTTGTTTACACTGGAAAAAGCGTCTGGTCTGCTGACCTAGGAGGAGTATTCGGGGCACAAAAGTATCACCTTGTGTAAGATACAGTTCTACTATGCTCAGCATATCAGCTGGTCCTAAATTACTAAACCCTTATTCAGCTTTTCCTTTGTGCATGTAGAATTGCTTTTTCAAGAAGTGAAGCTGGAGATTGCTTAGTCAATACTGTAATTAATTTGTGTGATTAGGCATGAAGATCTCTTTTGTGTGGTGGGTAAAATTATTGTGCATTCTCTTTTTCGTTTTCCCCATTCTGGAAATATGCATTTTCTCCTTGGTGGGCTAAAGTACGTCTAGAAGCATTCCATTCCCTCACTACATCTCTCATCACTGACTAAAAACATTGCCATTATCCTGGAGCAGGAAGAATATTGGGTTGGATCAGCCATTTCACTGCCTGTGTGTGTCTGTGAGATAAGGACAGAGTATTCAGTCTGAAAAGATGTTCATCCAAGTAGCTTCTGTGTCTCTGTGCCTTTCATTTATTAACTCTCACATGTGACACGTATGTCTAAAAGCCAATATGCTGCATTAGGGCTCAATCCCACACCACTGACGTCAGTGAGAGTTTTATCAATTACTTTAATGAGCATAGGATTAGGCCTTTGTGATTACACAAAGAACCAATTATTGGATTTTTCTATGAACCTACATTAAAACCTCCTTTCAAATATGACTTGCAGGGTGGGAATCAGAGGAAATACTGCCTTTCTGTTTCAGTTTAAGCTCTAATTCAGTACTAAGCATATAGTATTTAGGTTTGAAACGCAGTGCATTGGCAAAAACAGGCACATTTTGCCCCCTACTCCATCTCCCAGTAATAAGTCACTGCATGGTTTAATCTCTTCCTAGGCATGTTTTGCCTAAAGACCCAGTATTTTAATAGTCTCTATATTAAAAAAGACTTCTAGAATCTTGTAGAGTGAGACACTCCCTCCAATATATTTTGTCTGACAGATGATCTTTCCATAATTCCATTGTCAAGCAAGCAAACAATTTAAAAAACAACAACAACAACAACAAAACCCAAACCAAACCAACAGTCTTGCAAGTATGCCAGCTGTGCTGTAATGACCTGGCCTACATTTTGCCCAACACAATGCTGCAGATCTTTTTATTTTCCTTTTTTTCCTAATCATTATTTATTATCTGAAATTATTATGAATCACTTATTGTGATAATTGAACTCTGAAGAGACCAAGCACATCCTCCAAGCCTCATGATCTTTTATATCTGAAGCTCAAAGAGTGCTTGACTTCATTTTAACTTTCAGAAATCCATTAATCCATAGTGCAGGTGAATGTAATTTTCATGTAACTATGGTCTCTGCATCAGTAATTTATGCTTAAAATCAGAAACACTGGAAGTGAATGGCTGCCTCTCAGGCATTACTTGTGATGGAGTTGATGCAGAGCTAATGTTTTATCCTTTACTCCACCATAAATTCACCCTGGCATTTCACTATGTTCCTGCACATCCACATAAAAAGATGGTTATAATAATTATTACTTTTATCTTGTCTTTGGTAGAACTCTGCACAAGGTAGATAGAAGCTGCATCATGTTTTCTTGGAATAAAAGTTTACAGTGTTATTATGCTGGAGTGATTGGAACTGAACCTTCCTGGGGCAGGTTATTTTTTATTTATTGGCATGATAACAAAATACTAAAAATCACTAAAAGATGTAGTAACAGAATCTACTGTATGACACATTCAAACTAGAAATAGCATTGTGTTCACCCTGGCAAAATACCGTTTCCTAGAGTATCCATTCTGTGCTTGTGCACAAACATACAGATCTTATTTTAAGCTGAGGAAACATTAAATATAAAGGGCTTTGTATTTGGGGTCATTAGGATTCAGTGTAAAGCTCCAGAGTAATCTCATGAAAGTAGGGGTACGATCTAGGGGAGAGACACTGGCTTCAGAATCAGGGAGCTTGTGTTTCATTCCTAGCTATCTGTCTCACTTGATAGTTCTGGCCTCTTCATCTCAGCTCTTACTAATGCCATTTTTCACTTGCTGTCTGTCTTCACTATCTAAACTGTAAAATTGTTGTGACTGGCATTATTCTTTGGTGGGCATTTTTAAGGCGCTTACTGCAGTGGAGCTCTGTGGAGTAGATCAGGCATTTTTAGATCTGTTCTACCATAAAAATAAGACTCTCCTCTTTAACTGGACAGAAGGAACAACATGATGATGTCAGAAAAATACAGGAAGGAAGCTCATACCTGAATTTCTGATACAAATCTTAGATAGAACAAAGTTTTCTTTATTAAACTACATGGTTCTAATGGAGGAATTAGACAGAAATTATTCATTAAGTGAATGAAGTGAATTTATCATAGCTCAGAATATCCATAAGTCTATTTGTGCTTTTCTTTAGCTGCTGAAATATGTTACTGAGATTTACACTTGTCATTCATCTATGGGTTAATAACAAATAGACCCAAATGAAAAATAAGCTCAAATAATTTGGTTTCTCTGCAGGAGATCAGACAGGATGCCTGATACCACCTCAATTCTTTTCTCCAGAAAGCCCACCAGCCCCTCTGGTGTCAGTATGCTGCCCTCCATAAAAAAAATCTGGTGCCCTGATACACTTCAAGGTGCAATTAAAGAATTGCTTCTGTATTTCTTTTCCAAAAGTAGTTTCATGTAGCAAATAGTTTTGATCACAAACAAAAATGAGGCAGAAATGTAGCTGAAGGTGATTGACTTGGGACTGTAACTATTCAAATGAAAGCATTCTTCATTGTTTTGATACCTCTAGATTTAGATTGATAATTTCACAAAATGTTGGCTGAAGAATTTGTTCTATTGACAAACAAGTAGAGTTACTTGTGTCCTACTGTGTGTTAGCCTTATTGATTTCTTCTTCCTTCTCTTTCATTTTCAACTTTTTGTTCATTTGTTTTCTTTCTTTTTTCCTTTGATTATCTCTGATTATTTTTATTTTGGTATTCTTCCAATTTCCCTCGTAACATCTGTTTGTGCATTTATAAATTTTAGCATTAATCTCTGGTCTTAACACATCATTGTTTTGCAGACGGAGGGCTAGATCTACTTATGCTTTTAGCTACTTTGTGCTGTTCAGCTGATGCAAAGCATCTATAAAGCCATCTTAATCAGTTAAGCCTGATTTATGATAATGAGAACTTGGCCTTTATGCTTCTTTTTTTTTGTTTCCCTTCTTTTTTAGTATTCTTTTTTCTGTTTTTCTTGAGCAGATTCCCTTATTTTTCCATAAAATGTAGCCAAGTGATTAAAAAGTATTCATGAGTTGGAAATAATTTCTACAGTTAATCAATAATGTATTCAATTAATATTTCTCTTCATTACTCAAACATCCCAATTAATACTGTATTCTTTTCTCTAAGGTTCTCTTGTCATATTCCACAAATGATTTTCTTACCTTCTTTCACGAAAATCTTCTTATTTTTTAAAACCACTAATATAGAAGCAAAAACTATCACAATAATCATAATCTAAATAAGTCAATATAGATACTCTATTTGCCAAATTAACAACTGATTTCTTACTCTTTGCAGTATAAAACTACTTCTGCCAGAAATCTTTGCTTCTTATTTAAAAGCTAGTCCTAGCTAAATCCAGATCTTCAGAGCCCAAAGAGCTCACACAAAATCTTGGAAGTGCCTGAACTTGGTCTCAGATTTTCGTCAGTGAGATCCTGCTGGGGTGTCTGTGTGTGCATTCTGTGGGCACTAAGCCATGAGGCACTCTCAAAGTTCCACTGGATGCCACAGAGTGCACCTGTGAGATGCCACCACCAGCAGTTAATGCCACCTCATTGATGCCTTCATTCCCAGCCCAGAGCACATTTAACCAACACCTGGGATACCTCCATGCAGTGCTCTTCAGGGGATCTCAAGCATCACAAAGACTATGTAAGAATGCTAATGTGAAAAGCATATTGGGATGAAAGAGAAGGGATGATCTTCAAAAGCCTCACAGGCTTCAGAATAATTATACAGAAACACTGATGACAGAAAAAGCCTAATGGATTGAATGTGTAACTGAGAGAAGGCAACATGAGGTTCCAGCTCTGCTACACTACGTATTTTTTATATTAGTTTTTCAGTAGAGCAAGGAAAACCAAATCTTCCCTCTCCAGCCAAGCACTCCAACCTTTCATTATATCATAGCTCTTGTTCTACATTTATACTCAGCCCATGAGAGGTAGAATACCTTCAAAAGGCATGTTAAAAATGGTTCTTTTCTAAATCTGGAAAAACACACAATCTTATAGAAGTATTCCTGTGCAAACCACAGGATTCAGCATTCACCTAGTGAATCTAGCCTTAATTATACTAATTTTCAGTGGTACTTGGTTTTAAGAACCACCAAGTTTAAAGAAGAAAGGAATCTAGCTCTAGACTATTCTGTGGGTATAGGAACATCAAGAAGGAATCAATCACCTTCACAGATCATGAAGACTACTGGTGTCCTTATCTTGGGACCAGTACAATGAACATTAGTGCTTCCTGAATTACTACTTCGAGGATCTTTTCCTTAGTGGGCAAGGTTGGATCAGTAAAAATCTTATTTCTCAGTGACTTTTTGAAAATGGGAATCTTTTCCATAGTGCACTGATAAACATTCTTGTTTGTATGGATAACAGATGCCATTATAGGGACAATGATTCCATCATACTCATTTTTCTGCAACACCATCAGCTCTGATATCTTTTTTCAGACACAGTTTATCAGCCTCTTAATTCCAAGCCAGTGATCTATATCTGGAGCTATCTGAATGTTTCTTTTAATATTGTTTCTTTCTCATGATGACTCATAAAAAACACCATTACCATTTCTTTTTTTATCCACCTATGCTGTGCAGCTTGCACACAAGATTTTGATATACAATGCAACCTTTTATCATTTTTTCTCTTTGTCCTTTCTACACAGATTGCATCCATCAATATTAACATTTCAGGTCTCTGATTTATCTCATTACAGTTCTACATTACCAGCTAAGTCATAATTTCCTTCCTGTAATGTCACTTCAAGCTCATTTCCTATACACTCTGCATGTGTATATAGACAATTATGGGGTTTATTGCTTCCTTCCTACTGGCCTTGGCTTTTCTCCTTTGTCTTCATCTTCCAGCATTCAATATTTATAGAAAGAGCTCTGCATTGAATTGTAACATCACAGTCTAAGTTCATAGCTGCCTGAAATAGCATGGCAGCACTAGTGTCCTGTATTTTCTTGTTCTCAGGTGGATGGTTTTTAAGTATGACTAGAACTGCCCACCCTTTCCACAAATCTCAGGATGTGGCCATGCTTCCAGTCCCACTGGAGTCATATACGTGAGTGAAAACTATGACCCATTAGTTTAAGGCTCACTCATTTTGCAAAGCAAGAACAAGGGGGTTTTGCACTTTGTACTTTGCACTGATAGTTTGTGAGAAGAAATTCCTCATAAACAGTGAGTTCCCAGTGGTTTGAAAGGAAGTAAGTTGCAAGAAGGACTCCTTTCACCCAGGACAGCAAACCCTTGTCTTTCACAAACCACATGCACCCCTGAGGCTTCCTGTGAGAAAACCACTTTGAGCACCTTATGACTAGAAGGGCAAATGTGGTCCAATACCATCTGGAGGCAGTGCCTAAGGGAATGAACAGCTCTCTCATGCCTGGAGGGCTGGCATATATGGACACACAAAAGGAAGACCAGGTTATACTGGAGGACTCCATTTCTCTCCTACCTGGAGGCAATTCCAACCATGCAGCTAGAGTAACACACACATGTCTGGGCTGCCCTGACAAGGATGGCCTTTTAAATCTTGGCGATATACTTTGTCTCAATGCTTATATAAAACTTTGGGCCTTCACATAGTCCCCATCTTCACCTGACTTGTCCCCTGCAAACTGCACTGCCATAGCTCCACTCAATGAAAATAAAGGCTGAAAACTCTTGCAGACCCTCTCTACCCTCTCTCTGCCAAAAGTGGAGATGCTTGTATGGATTCCTTTGTCCACTGGAGGGCAATATTGGCTTAAAAAAAAAATTAAAATTTTCCTGTTACGCGGAAAGGGGAGTGAGGTGACACAGACACACACAAAGAAAACATATAAGGAATACCCAGGATGCTTCTTCACAGGCAAAAAAAACCAAAATGTCTACTGCAGTGCTAAGGAAGTATCCCAGACTGCAACAGAAATCAGTGACTATGGAATGGACACGACCAGTGAAGAAAAAGTTTGTAGAAACTTTTCATTCTCTCTCTCAAAACTCATTCACATAGAGATTTAAATGTGCTTTATTAATCTGCAGCAGGGCATTAGCTCTGTTGTCCTCAATCAGACTAGACATTATATGACAGTATTTTAGATATATAGTATTAAGCTTTACTGAAGGCTAAGGACTCAGAAATGGTTCATCCCCTGGGACAAGCCATTCAAATCAAAGGGAAACTGTAGATGGGCTGCTACTATTCTTGGGAGGACCAAGAGGGAAAGGAGGGATATGTGGCAGGCCCTGAAGAAGTAGACTCTTGGGATAGGAACCTTAGAAATGGAAAAGAGAGACTGTAGCAAATCTGTTGGCAAGGAGAACTAAGCAAGTTTCTTGCTAAGAAGAAATTTGCAAGTGTGATTAGAGCCAGCAGTGGTCAAGAGTCCTCCTTGGATTGATGCAATAACTAGCACAGAAGGGAATTTCTTCTGCTTTTGCCTGTCAGGATTTTTTTTATCTTTTATCCCTGCTGAGGGAGATGGCTTCTCTAGTTTATTACCTCTCTGCCACAGTAGGATTGTTATCCCTCCACCTCCTGACAGTGATGTAATTATGTCCCCAGAGAGCCGTGCCTGCAGGCAGCAGTGTGAACCTGCTGAGCCTCTCCCGGTAGGGCTGTGCACTCTGGTGGCTGCAAACTGTGCTGCTGCCCGTCGGTACCTACTTCAGATATTCCTGCTGGGGCCCACAGGGGAAACAACGGGCTGAATGCCCACTTAGCAGCTGCATGCTGGTAAATGAACTGGTGATAGAAGTACCTGAAGACTTTTACTAACAATAACATGGCTTGTCAAAGGTTTACAATACAGTTTTATAAATGAATTTGAAAAAAAGAGGCTAGGTTCACACTGTGCTCTGTGGGGAGCATCCCTTTGTGCTAATCTGGGTTGCTGAAGAGGAGTGGGATGTGTGTGCACACTGGTTCAGGTGGCATTGGTTAGATAAGCAGCAGTTGTGCCTCATCTGCAGCCTCATTGATCCTGCTGCAGGGCTGCGCTGGCTGTGACGAGCACTGCTCAGGAGCCCAGAGACAGGGTATGTCAAGTCTCACATATCCTGTGTGAAAATCCATACTTGGCCTCTGCCTCCCTGTGCCTCATCTCACACCAGTTCTCTTGCCTGCTAAAACCTGCAAGGCTCAGAGCTGCTCAGAGCCTTCCCAGAGGTGGTGGTGCTGTGCCTGCTCTGCCGGGCTGTGCATGCAGGGGTTTGCTGCTGCTCCTGACTGCTGCCTCCCTGCTACATGGCCCCGGGCATGCCCCGTCTGCAGCGCTGCATCGCCAAAAGCCTCAAACACCTCCCTGCACTCAGAAATGGCAATACTGGGGGTAGGGTGAAACCATAAACATTTCTGAGTGTGATGCTGGCTTAGCTGCTAAGCTAACATTCCCATTCACTTTGTCTATAGAGCCCCTAATATCAGAAGTGCCCAAACCTTTCAAATCTGGAAAAGCCATTTTTTTCCTTAAGAATATCTAGCCATGTATCCTTCCACAAACTGCTCAGAAGTTCTGTGTTGGCAAGTGTTTTGCAGAGTCAAAACATTCCTTGTCCCATGCAGAAACCAGAAAAGCCCCCCAAGATAATACAAATAGATTTATCAAAATCTGACTATACCCTGTATTGACTCTCTACTCCATCTTTATCTGCATTCTTTATCTTCCATTATGCAGACTGGAAAATGTAGAAATATATATATCTTAAAGCTAAAAGCTCATGGTTTTCCCACCGATGAGGAAAGATCAATGCACAAATCTAACAACTACCCTGCTGTGTTTGTTGTTCTGGAAATGCAAAGTGAGCGTATTGCTCCATTCTGCCAAGAGAGGTGTCAGGACTCAAGTTTGTGGGAACTGTAACATCCAGGAGTAGCAAATTTGATAGGAAAATGTAGCAAAGAAACTGCTTTTGGGACAAACAGATTTGGTACTTGAAAGGCCGAGTCCCCATTTGCTTGCCTGTTAGCAATTCACAACCTGTATAGGATTTTGAATGCTAAATGCCTGCTTATCATCTCAGGACTGCCAGCAAAGATATTCAGTCAATAAACACATCTGAATGCAGGACTCTGTCGGGACAGAGGCAGCAAGGGAAACCTCTTCCTGGGAGGTTGCTGCTTGCTACAGGTGCCCACAGCCTTATGCTCTGCAGAAATGTCATTGGAAGGGGCATCCTCAAAGGCAGGTTTGGCTTCTCCCACTGCCACCAGGGAGGGAAGGTGCAAATGGTGCTGCAGTCATACAGAAGAAGCGTGACTGTTGTTGCACTTCGTTAAAAGCCCAGAGTATGAGTGGCCAGTAACACTGTCTTGAAAGGAACCCTAAGAAAAATAACACTTGCTCTGAGGCTTTTTTTAAAAGGAGGCAGCAGCAAAGCAACCCAAGGAGTTCCCCATGCCCTGCTTGTAAGCAGTGAGGAAATGGCATAACATATGCAGCTGATTTATGCTATCTGCTGCCAAACTGTTGTGGCTAATATCCAGCACTTCCAGAGTATAATTTATGGGTCAGATAGCCTGTTTAATAGCCTATCCACAATGTTTTATCATGTCATCACTGCTTAGAGAGACTAAAGCATAGAGATTTTGCTTCTGGAGCCAATACATTGGGCTCTTCAGATTTGCATGCATGATAATTCTCTGGGCTAACAGCTGCCAATATACATTTATTCCAATAATGCTGCCTTCTAACTGTACTGCAATTCCACAGCAATACAAAGATTGACCTGTTCAACTACTGGGGTGACTTCTTCAAAAATCAGAAGCCTAAAAACATAAATGTTATCATAAACAGGGCCAGGATCTTTAGTTAATATCAGACTACTGTGAAATAGCATCTTAATTTATTATACTTCTCAATTTCTTCTACTCATACTCTTTTGCTTATGGCTGAAGTAAAACTGTACCATCAGGGGCATGAAATCTGCTCTTTTGCTCCCCTCAAAGGCCAGTTCACATCACGTAGTGCAAGTGCCCATGAAGAGTTCCCAGAAGCTAACTGAAAATGAGATCCAGGGGTATCAGGACCAGGATTCATCTGGGGAGGAGGGAGCAGCTGGTGAGAAGCTCCCTCCACTCCCTCCCCACGTCCATCATCACTCTTCTCTCCAGCATAACCTTTTTGTTGCCTGCCTTGGATGTAGCAAAGCTTTGTACTTTCAGTCAGCTCTTTCAAGGGGGCTCAGGGGGACGGAAACCAGTGAAGCCAGAAGGGGGGCATCACCTATAGCATCCAAAGTGACAGCTGCCACAGCCTTTCATGTCACAGTTTTAGAGACTCCAGAGGGGAAACATCTCATAAAAGATAACCATGTATGTATATGTCCAGAAGGTTTGGGGATGTTTGTGTTCCAGGCAAGATATTCTCATCTTCATTAGTAACAGATGAAAACAGATTGAATTTTCAGAAGCTGTAACAAGCAGAAAGTCATCTCATGCTTTGCTCTGGTGCCAAAATGCATGACAAGGCCAGTAAGGGACAGAGACACACCCCCCTGATCCTGAAGAAAGTCAGTTTCAATTAATAGTGGTTCTTATTTCAGGTCTGCAGAGATGCCTCATTAAATTATTTACAATTCCTTTGAAACACAGAACTTATGCTGCATGTGATCAAAAAAGTAATTTTAAAATGCTATGTACTCTGGGAGGAATTCCTTACTTTCCATTTGAAACTTACTTCTGTCCAGTTCCTATACAGTGGAAGCAAGTCACTTACAGAACTAAACCTTTTTCATTTTTAGTATTCACTGGAAAAATGACAAGGTTTTTTAAGAGGACACAGAACTATTTTTTTGTATGAATTTTGCACAGAACAAATCTGTTTGCCATAATTTCTACTTCTTTTTCATATCATTCATTACACAGTGGGACAACAATGACTGAAGCGTCCCCTGCCTCAGGCAGAGACTGACAAGGCATGTATCTGCTGAAGCCAAGCAAAGAGTGATCCTCAAAAGTCCTCACTTCTATAAACACTAGTGCTATTTGCAATATAATCAATTACTGTACTTAAAACTAGACTCATACATTTTGTCAAATACCACATTGGAGGTCTCTAGCAGTTTTGTCTGTAAGCCTCAGTTCCTAAGTGTCCCTTAGTCTGGGTGGTGCATTTTTTAAGCTTTTTTTTTTCCCCTTTTAACCAGTTGTTAGGTATTCAGGGCAAGAGTTATTAAGAGGATAAACTGATTGTATCTTTGCTAAGATCCTGTGACTGTCACCAGTGACCACAATGGTGAACCAGAGGGCTTCAAGTCAATTCTGCACAACAGACCACCGTGTGCCCAACACTCATAGTAGGGGTACCTAAGTGGGGATGCAATATAGATTGAAATATTTTTACATTTCCAAGTGCACTGTCTTTTATGGATAATTTAACACTGGCATTTCATCCCCAAGGTTACATGCAGACAGAGGGAAAGCTTCATGGGCAGCAAGGTACTGGCAAGGACACACTGTGTGCCCTCCAAGGCTTTCCCATTTGCTTGCCTTGGAGCTCCTTTTGTGTGACCCTTTCCTTTATGACTGAAATGAAACAAATTCAGTTGTGAGAGTCAAAAACATAGGTGAAGGAACCAGGTTTTTGAAGAAGCATACATTTCAAACATACATTTCTCCAACAGCATCAGAGGAAAAGTGAAACAAAAAAGCTGACTTCTTTTTCTGAAACTTCATTTTGCTGTGAAAGCCTCTATTTAAAACGTCAGTGTAGGCTACATTCATGGAGCAGGGAGGAGAGTTTGAACGTACTGTTTTCTGCTCCCTCTAACAGCTTATTTTTTTGAGATACAGTGAGTAGGGTGATGGGTTTACAGAAGGTTTCTAGCTGCTCCTGCACCCCCCTGTCTGAGCCTAGTGCCTTCCTTGGAGG
>VZTT01004862.1:0-21500 GCA_013400855.1 Buphagus erythrorhynchus | reverse complement strand
TTTTTTTTCTTACAGGTATGTCTTACATTTTTTATACTGGCCTGAAGGCTGCTGCTATAGATTTCATTCCCAGCTCTGAAGCTGTATCCCCTATCTTAAAAGAGACTTTTAGGATAGCCATTGTCTTCAGAAATCTTTTTAATTTCATAATTTGATTTTAAAACAGTGTCTCAGCCTAAATGTGGAAACTCTGAAAGATATCCAGGTATATGACACAGGATCTGAGGAACTACCCAAATGACAAAGAGGTCAAGAATGAGTATATGTGCTTAGACATATAAAAATTGTTGTGGCTTAAAAAGCTCTAATCAAGGCATGACTGGAAAGATACAAAACTGAATTAAATACAAGAGTAATATAGTGCATCAGCAAGATTCCAGGCAGTCTTCAATATATAATTCACTCTTACAAGAAGAGTACAAAACAAATGGAAAAGGAAACCTGCTATGAATGATGATTGTTTTGCCTTTAATAAAAAGACTAGTCAGGTCGCTGTCTATTGTTTTTTTCCACACACTAGGCCATTATGGTGAAATATTTGTATAGTTTTATTTACAAATACTTCATATATGCATAAAAGATGCTCCAATAGTTTTTATTTTTTGCTTTACTTTTAGTCAAAATAAAGACATTTACAATGACTTGGATTTAGAATAGTTTTGTTTTTTCCCCAGAATTTTAAAAACCAACATAACATTTTTCAACAGTGCATGCTTTCTTACCTGTTTCTAGGTTTTATGTCTGCAAGAATTATTAAGATGTTAGTTGAAAGTAAGCTCCTGTTCTGGAAAAAAATGCTTTTACTTTTATCTTATATCAGACTGTAGGTTTTCAGACAGCAACTGAATTTTTCTTTTTTTTTTAAGTTAGATTTATTTAAGTAGTCCACAATATTTATACACTTTTTATACTCTGATACCTATTTGTCATTTCAAAATATTAGAAATAACATTTGATTAGACCTAATGAGAATCACTTGTTTTGATATGACCTTTTTCTCAAGATAATGTATCTGTTCAGAGGTGAAGAGGAATTTAATTAAATCCTTTTGAACCATTTCCTCTCTTTTAGATGAAAGTACTACAAAGAAAACAATGCTAATGCATACTACATAGAAAGAAACCCAAAAACCCAAAAAAACCCACCCTAAACCTTACAATTTTCAAAATACTGATGATCTAATTTTAGGATATTGTTGTCATATTGAATATATAAATTCTATTTTTAACCCAGTCAAGTGATTTAAATTACTTTACTTTGAATTCCTGGTAGAAAAAAAAACAAAAATCCTTTGTTTTTCAAAAGTTTCTACAATATCTTTGCTTGGCAATATTTGCCATAACAATGCTTAAAAAATAATCTCAGCTTTTTGGTAGATTTAAATATACAAAAAAACCTTTTGAAAACCCTAACTTTTATAGGAGGAAACAACTAAGATACCCTGTGAACATAACTAACAAAATGAACTTCCTGTCCATATCACTGAAGTGCTAAGTAATCACCACTTATGAGCAGAAAAGAATCTTTTTATCACTGTAAGTTGTAGTAATTTTAACTGTGCATATGACCCTTTCAAGAGAAGGCAAGTGCTTGTATGGCTGAGAATAACTTGTGATCAATCTCTAATGCAGATTTTTTGGTGGCGTGTCCCCTTGAACTGTTTGTGGAAATAAGGAAAAGGACCATGGATAGTATCATTGAATTGTCTCTGTCTCATACCATTTAAGTTTGCTGCTTAGTCAGAAAAGCACTTAATTGCTTCCTTTTACAAAATGCAGTTTTTTTCAGTCAACAAAGTGATAAACTGAAGAAGGGAAAGCCTATGTCTTTCAAGCAGGGAAAAGAAATATCTTTCTACACATGTATGAAATCAGCTTGTGAAACTAATTCGTTTGCACTAGTGATCACTGTGGCTGAGGGCATATTGGGATCAAAATTAAAGACTGCAAATCCTTTTAGAGATGAAAACATCAACAGTTGCATTAACTTGAATGGGTTAGGGAGATCAGAGAAATTCAGAACTATTTTTACTTGAGGGTGATGAATTCTAGCAGTGCTGAGTTATCCATGCAGCTGTAACCAGTAATCCCATAAGCACTGCCCTGTACTTCCTTCTTCAGTCCCATCCAAAACCCTGTCTGCTCTCAGAGGTATGAGACCAGTTTATATCTACCTTGAATATGACATGAAGCAGCAATTTCTATTTTCACAAGCTCTGCCTTTGTAGTTATACTAATTAATTTCTCATTATATAAAACTTGCAGGGTTTCAAACGACTAATTCAGCTCCATATTTCAGAAATACAACATAGCCCTTGTTCTTTATAGGAAGGTGAAACATATCTCCTAGAATTTTTTTCCTATTCTCAGCTATGACTGAAAATCCAAGATTCACATAGACCTTCAGAGTAAGGAGAATTAAATTTGGAAGCTGTGTCCAGAGTTTGTCTCTGTACCTTTTGAAAAAATTACCTTTTGAAAACCTTTCAATCTTGCTTGCTCTGTTTAGCACAATTAGCACGCTGTCATTAGGTTTTTTAGTTCAATAGGATGAGGCTGATAGACCAGCTCTAACATTTTCCCGCCGTTTATTCTCCTCTTGTGACATAATACAAGTTACTTCAAAAAGAACTTACCTGTACTTTTAAAACCAATTTGTCATTCACTTATTATGAAAAGCATTCTGACTTTTCTTCATTGAGATATCTATGTTTGAAGTGCAGTGTTTTTAATGATTAATTTTTTTTCTAATTGCAACATATGGCTGAACTCTTAGTCTGAGTTTTTATAAGGACTTTATAGGCTAGCTTTATGACTTTGTAACTCATTTAAACACTCAAGTGTTTAATACACAAGTAAAAAATTCTTGGATCCATGCTAAGTTCTTTCGGAATTTCATTTGTATAACCCTGCAAACTATCTACGCTAGTCACTTTTGTGCTAAATTTCTAATCTTTAAAGTATTAATATACATGGTTTCAGTAGTCCATGTGTGCTAAAATTTCTGTTTCATTAGTGCTACACTACAAGGCATGAAGTCTTTCATTTTATCATAGCAATGACTATGACACCAAGTCAAGTAATAGTAGCAGTAAATTAGAATATTCTAGAAAAAAACTTATATGTTAATTAGGTTAATATGGTACTAATGTGCTTACAGGTGTTAATAATACCTTCAATTTAAACTAAAGATATTGTTCTATAAGAAAAATAATATAAATATGAAAATATATAAATATAAAAATTTCAAAGTTTTGGTTCTATATGTTGTATCTGCTGATTGAGAAAATATACGTTAAAATTTATTTCTAATTCTAGGGGAGACAAATGGTAACATAGATAACAGTATAATATGCTTTCTATTTTTTGTTTCTACTTTGGTAGGAAAAAAAAATCAAAAATCCATTACATTGTTCATGTTTGGAGTGATTAACTTGTATTTAAAGGTAAGTATAAAATTAATTTTACCTTCAAATCAGGGATTTGACAAATTTTTTTCTTACTCAGTGCTAAAACATTATAAGTCATGCTTATACCAGAAATATGGAGATTAGTATAGCTGCCAAATATTTCTGATGTTTCCATCTTTAGTCTTTGAGTACCAAGTTCTAGATTGATATGGAAGCCTTTTATGTGCAGCTTTGTGGCACTATTTTGTTAAACCACTTTTGTTAATAGTTTTTTTTTAATGCTAACTGTTCCAATTTGATTAGTTCCACGTACTATCAAAAATTTAGCAAAAGTATAACAATCTATAATGGTTAACTTTCATACACTGAATGGTTCCTTTGGTTTTGCTATACCAGTTTCAAACCAGCCAAGTACAGCACAGCTTGCAGGCTCCTTAGTAGTAATCGTCTATCTGCTTTTCCACAAAACCTTGGTTTTCCTCTTTTCTCCTCATCCATTTCATGATACTATTTCTTCCATGCATCTTATTCTCTCTGGAGTTGTTGCCTGCATGGAGCTGCAGTGATAAATCTCTGTTTATGGTAAATAGTGCCTATTTCAGCTACTTCATTACATTGACAACACACACATATTTCCTGGGGAAAAGTCTCACTCATACCAGTTTGGGTCCAGGTTACAGCCCTCACTTGGATTTGACATGCTCCTACCACTGTTAAGGAAATCATTAACTCACCTTCTCTGGGCCTGCCTCCAGTGCTGGATTAAAAAACTTTGAGTAATACCTGTTCTTGTGATGTGTCGGAGATTCATATTTTCAATACCTTACTGAAAAGATCATCATATTTGCACATATGCTGATCTCTTTTTAAACTCATCACACCAAATGCCAAACACTTATGGTTTCACTGTTTTCTATTGAAAAATGCTGTTATGTTCTAGTTCCAAACAGCAATTGAACACCCTCTGATATGGTACAACAAGATGTACAGTCTCATCAGAAGAAAAGAATGGAAGTGCATTGATAGCAATAGATTTTTTTTCAATACAAATCCTCCAAAATAATAAATTTTTACAACTCTCTAATTCTTTGATTTAAAATCACGCTTTTCTTCTGCAGAGAAAATCATCTCCCATTGCAGTACATCGAAAACATTATGACTCATCCATGCTCACCAAATTATCCCTTTCAGTATTTTATAGAGCAAAAGGAAGACTCACATTTGCAGCTTCTAAAAACCAAATAGATGAGTCTAATATGCATTTGTCCTGGCTATTTAAAAGTAAACTACAACTGTAACTTGTGTAAATTGTAAAAGCCCTCTGTCATGGAGCTTTTTTCCTTTCTGTCATCTTTCAAGAAGACAGTTTCACTCTGGAAAACTTACAGGGTCTAACTTCTTCATTACTTGAATTTTCCCCAATTATCATTGGGTAGTTTAAATCTAGTCATCACTCTATGAAGAAAACTCAATTATAATATCACTACAGGTAAAAAACATGTCATCTGTTTTGTCACAGAGAAAAGTCCATCTTAAGCTACTGCTGGTTTTCCATCTCCTTCCATTTCAGAGAACTTTCTGTGCCAAGAAAAGCAATTTCACACAGAGCTATCCTTTTTCTGCCTGTATGTTGTATGCCTTTTGCTAAATTTAATCTTCTAATTAGGCTCTACATGACAATGAGATAACTTTAGAAGACAGTAACTTCTGTTTTTTTATGTTGTCTCTGATACAGTCTTGTCTGGAAACCTCAGCTGTCAAAACCTTTGGAATTAACCAGGAAAGTTAAATGTTTAAAATGTATTGCTATGGGATAGAGAAGTTAAAGGTCACTGAGGCTTCTTCTGTGTTTCTTCTCATTTTGAGACAGCATCTCTGAGACACCATAAATGACCAGAGCTGTGAACTCTCTAGAGTTTCATGCAAGCATCAAACATATGCAAGAATCTACCTTTTCCTTTTTAGCAAATCCATTTCTTTTTCCAATCATTCTATACTCCAGAACATTTTTTTTTAATTCTAAAATACTCTGACATTTCCATCTAATTCACTGAAAAATTCATGTATCTCCTCTTGATTTATGATTTAATATTATGCAACACTATGAAATTTAACATGAAAAAACAGATATATTTCAGAATTATGGTATAGTTCTTTCTACTTTCTTATTCTAATTTAGAATTATTTAAAGAAATAAAGAATTGGCATAGGTTTAGAAAAGTTTTTCTGGTCTTTTGTGTATTTTGTGTCTTGGGGTGACTTTATGCTGCTTGCATCCCCAGTCGTCTGTTCTCTTGGTGTTGAATATTGAGTTCTGCAGCTTTAAGACTGGGTCCAGGAGTGAACGGGGAGNCCAGCACCGGAGGGACTGAGAGCAGCCTGAGTGAGCCGGGCTGCAACTCACAGAAGGGACTGCTGAATTTGTCATCTCTGTGGAGCAGACAGAGGTTTTGCTTTTTCCCATTTTTGTGCTGGGAAGTGATTTGCCTGTTAAATAAACAGGTTTTTTTTTTTTCGCTTCTCTCGAAAGGGGCTAATAATATGTGAAGCATAACTTCTTTTTAAGGATAATTAAGACTATTTTTGAACATGTCTTTCAAGGGTGGCTTAACATCAATTGATAAAATCATGTATAGAACATCACAGTTTTTACACCAGTATATTTGTGCTTAACATTCCTATGTTTCTACAGTAATTAAGACAGGTGTCAAAGCTTAAAGGAATCTAAAGAGATATGTTCTTTTTGCATCTTTTGCAAATAATTCTAGCATAGGTGCGTCAGGAAGGAGTGAAGAGTGGAGGATAAAGGAAGAGGAAGTGAAAGGAGTTTTTGCTTTCCTTTTAAATGTCAGTGAAGTGCTGTTAAAGACTGAATAAATGTGGCACTGGAATTCTTAAGTAACATTAACCATTTAGGCTACCTGCTTCCACAAGTTTTCAGCTATTATTCCACATTCTACTCATTTAACCATAAAAAAGTCTTCCCAAAAGAGTTTGTGTATAAATATGAATTGAATTTTGTGATTTTTTGCCTGTAGAGTTACTTGAGAACTTCTGGAAGATCCAGCCTAAATTCCAAATTGGTTTGTTTATTTGTTTGTTTGTTTGTTTGTTTTTGGTAGCTTTTAGAATATTTTATATATTGAAGCATATAAGAAGACCTGTCCTCTTCTCTGTGAGTAATTAAATGGCTGGTTGTTCACTTCATGAACAGGCCACAGAGGATATTTATTACAAAAGAAAGTTCTAGCAAAAAGAACAGCTCAACACTGAAAGTTGTCCACACAGATATTATTGTATGCTACTGCAGGTCAAAATTGATTTGAGGGTGGTGTGGATTGTTCATGATTTCCATGTTGGGCAAGTCAGAAAAGTAGGAAAGAGTTTACTGAAACCAACAATGTGAGATTGACAATGAATCAGTACCTTTTTCAGACATAAATTTTTCAATAAAATGAAACATATCTGCTATAATCACTTTAAAAAAATCATTCAGATACATACAACTTGAATTTTTTTAAACAGAGCCAATTAGGTTGAAGTTTGGCATAGCATTATTTTATGAGTGTTAGACTGAAAGACAACAGGTGTCATGAAGAGTATAGCTGAGTGTTTTCTGACACCTGCCAAATAAACAACAGGTGAAAAAGGGAGTCAGTACAGAAGATAAAAGACACAAATTACTATTATTGTTGTTGCTATTATTGTTATTATTATTGTTATTATTATTATATTGTTGTTTTTATTACTGTTATTATATTGTCGTTGTTTTTATTATTGTTATTATTCTCTGGGATGATGATGATGAGGAGGAGGAGGACGATGGTGATGATGTCAATTATTTTGGAATTTCTTCTGTTATTTGAAACCAAAAAACTCCAGTGAGCTTCACTAACCATAGACAGAAGTGAAATTTGAGTCATCCTGTCTGGTCTGAAATCTTCACAGCAAACACCCTGAATTTGAATATCTAAAAGAGCGTTCTAATGGCATCACTATTTTTGTGCAGATGTTTTGAGAAGGAAAGTCTGGAAGTAAATCCTGATTTGGGAAAGATATTTATGAAAGATATTGCTTTAGAACTCCAAAATCTATAAAAGGACATAATTATGCAAGCAAATAAGGAGTAATTTTATCTTCCAGCTGTCTTATTATCTCATTTTCACAAAACATCAAAAAAATCTAATGAGCTGCAAGGAAAATAGTATTTTCTATATTATTTCTATTAATGACTGTATTACTCACAACTCCAATAACAGCATTTGCCTGAGAAGCAGTTGTTTTTGTCTCCGAGTTAATAGTCCTCACACATTTGGTGAGGACAGGTATATTTAATTTACTGTATTTTTGGGAACCAGCTCACCAAGATTCAAAAAGCCACTGCAATGTTCCACAAATATAAATATTTTTGCCACAGCACAATTTGCCAAGTTTTTTCTACTTTTCTGGTGAACATGTTATTAGCCATGCCCTACATTTATTATTGCCAAAGAACCAGCTAATTCGAATAATGTATTATAAACGAAACTAAAAAATTATGTTAAATCATATTTTTTCTTGCATGAGGTATACTGCCACCTCCTTTTTTAATACTATTTCATTTGTCTCTTATAGCTTCCATAACATGCATCTCTTTTCCTGCTCTAGAGAGAACAGTCATGAGTAAATTAGAAAATGTCAACAGTTTGTTACACTAAGAGGATTATTGTAACTAAGTAATGTATTAAAAGTACAAAATATTTTCTGTGATACAGAAAAGTTATGAAAATTCACTTAATTTAACCTAAAGCTGGCAAAGATTCTCCTAGTTAAGTACAAAAACTTAATATTTAATGGTGCACTAAATAATTACAACTTGACTGAGTTTACTGAAACAAGTCTTTTTACTATCTTTATGCCAGGGTTCACTTATTTTAGCAGTCTTTCACGGTGGAGGGAGCAGAAAGTCCCTCTGCATCCCCAGAGCAGGCCCCTTGGAAAACCATAGCTTAAAGATAAGAAATGGTTTGTTAAATGACGAATACAAAAAGGAATCCAGCTTCCCCCCTTAGAACACCCTCTTATCTACCTTTAATATTAGTGGTTCATCTTCTTTTAGTATCCATAGGCTAGCTTTGAATGTAAAATCCCCCAGAGACTGGTTAGAATGCAGAATTCCCTTGGTAATTGGTTCAAACTGTAAAACCCTCAAAAGATATAAAAACCCCTGTGGAACAATAACCGTTGTATATGCTAGATTGGATGCCTTCATAGAATGAACTGTGGATTTGTGCCTTTCTCGATACATCTGTCTCTGTACCCCGCTGGTCTGAGGGCCTGCTGTGAGCCACAGTTCTATCTGGGCAAGGCTCAGGAACGTGCTCCATCTCTGGGGACTGCTGAGACAGGCTCGGCATCCCAAAAGGACCCCAAAACCCCAACAGCAACATTTCACTACAAAGGTTCTGTTACTTGAGAAATTCTAGTCTACTTTTAATTTCATTTTAACCTTCATGCTTTACTGCATGGTCCTTGCAGTAACAGCAGAAAACCTGATAATAAACACTTCTGTGAGCAAAAGCAGTTATCTGCTCTCTTTCATATAGAAAGCCAACATGCAGAGACCACCCTAAGTTTGCATGTACGAGGTGTATGAAAGCTTTGAAAGGGAGGAGTGCTTTAAGTCATAAGCAAACTGAGTTACTTGGTGTTCAATGTATTATTGGGGCTAATTTTGTCCTAATTTACTGATTTTTTTTTTGCTTTCTGACTCTGATTGCAAAAACTGAGGAACATCTGGAAGTACACAGGTGTTTGTGAAGCCTCATTGCCCAAACTAGGGTTTGCCAAGGCTCAGCCAGTGGACAGGAAGAAAGGAGAAAAGCAATGTGTGAGGGATATCTTCAAGCCTCCACCATGCTCTGGCAAAGGCTGTTGTCACCTGGGGTTCTCTGCTAATTAGAGTTTTTCTCCCAAGTATGTGTACTAGCTATGATGTAATGGAGGCATGGGCTCATTCCTTCTTGTCTCTGCCTGCTGGAACTGCGACAGAGGTGAGAACTTTCCATGCTCAGGGAATTCTTTACTGATCCCCCTAAATATCAGTGTGTCGCTAGAGATACTCATAGCAGGGAACTTAAAAGGAGATTTTTTTTTATTATTATATTTTAATTTGTATCAGCAAGAAGCTGATGGGTAAGAGGATTAAGAGGTTTAGGATTCAGTGGATACATGGATATCTTATGACTATAGGAACTTTAAAAGTATGTTTGTTGTTAGAGACCTGATCAATTATCTCATCATGAAAGAAAACTTCTACATCAAAAACAGTCAAGGAAGAGTACTAGAGGCTTTTACAGAAGCACAGAATGGATTTTGGTGGAAGGGACACAGTGGGTCATCTGCTCCAACCTCCCTGCTCAAGCAGGGTCATCGCAGAGCACTTGGCACAGGATTTCAGCCAGAGAGTTCCTAAATGCCTCCAGCGAGGGAGATGCAACAATCTCTCTGTGCAAACTGCTCCAATTCATGATCACCTGTGCATGAAAAAGTTCTTCCTCTTGTTCGGGTGGAGCTTCCTATGCATATGCCTGCTCGTTGCCCCTTGTCCTTGGCTCACACCCAGAGCCTGGCTCCACCCGCTCGGCGCTTCTTCAGATACCTGCGTACATTGATAAGGTCCCTTCTCAGCTGTCTCTTTTTGAATGAACCAATCCTGATACTTCGGTAATTTTTGGTTAATTGTCAGCATTAGCTAAAGGAAAATGGATCTGGAATGATGTCTCTGCCACCTTTTACACCTTGCTGGAAGTCAGATATAAAGTAGATACAAAAATATCTACTAATGCCAATTCTATTAAAATTTCCTTTTGCTTCAGGAGCCCGACTTTGTAAACAACTTTGATGTATATGTAAACGTTGTTTAAAGAATAATTATCTGTAAATGCATTGAGGTAATTTTTTCCTCCATCAGAGCTCTTGTTAATGTTGTATTTTTAGTATAACTGTCTGCTCACCTCTTTGTAGCAACATCTGTTTCTCTCTGTACGATACAGGTCTAGTCTAGCCTAAGCTTTCCACAGAGAAAGTAAAAGGCCTTATTCATATGAAAAGCATCAATGAATACTTTATATTTTTTTTAATACTGGATACCTTATTTTTTCTGTCAAAATACGAGGGTTTGTTTACCTTTTTAAAACTAGTCCATGACTAGCTCAGGAGATCAGTTACTTCCTTTACATAATATTCTAACATTTGGTTTTTTGACAAAAATGTATTTCTGTGGAATTTTTTGTATGATCTGAACTCATCCTGCTTTTCAACAGTCTTTTTCAACAAGATGACAGAAATATTATCATAATTATCATTATCATTTTTCCTGATTTGTATCTGAAGCTGGAAGTCTTCAGTACTGTTTCAGATCCTCCTGTAGGCTTGCAGTAAGGCTTTAAGTCAGGCTCCCCATGAAATATACGTTTCTGATACTGCAGTCCAGGGACAACTGCTGCTGTTAAATGGCTTTCTATGTTAATTCCTTTTCTTTAAATTAACACTTGAAGCTCTTCTTATAGAAGAGACTATATATTTTCAAAAGTAAATATCAAAAAATCTGGGAAATATAGGAATAACATTTTTTATCTCTTTCTTACAGAAAAAAAAAGAATAGTAATTGGTGATGTTTATAAAATAACACCAAATAATGGACAAAGTTGCAAATAGCTTGCAGTTAATCGCTTTAATAGTTACAGAGAACAGAGATTAGTGGAATAAGTTGTTCCTGACCCCATTTTAGAAGTTTTCTTGTTTGGAAATGAAGACCTTAGTTCAGAAAGTCCAAGTTCATTGTTTTGTCTAATATCCTTTCTTATATACTAGTGTGCCTACCTACAATCTTACATTTTTACATTCCTGTGCTTGGAGTAATAATGTGCAGAATAGGACCTCTGAGTGAATTCAGACCAAGTATCTCTGTTGTCCTGCTCTGAAGGGATATTCCAGGATTGTCATTTTCCCTGGTAAAATTCAATCCTCACTTTAAATATGCTGGCCTCTGAAATTTCCTTAAGTGCAGGAATCTTGGTTATATCATCTGCACAAGACTTCTTTGGCATGATTGTCAGAAGTCCTGTCTCAAAAATAAGAGGCCTCCCTTACTCTTCCAACTTGTTTCCAAATCCTGCTTTGAAATTACGGACCTATTTCACAAGCATATGTTGTATCTGGTGAGGGAGATACTTCACATCCATGAAGACACTTTTGCTATGTTCAATATCAACTGCAGGATTTTTGGAAGGAGAAAATATTTCAGTTTCTGGGAAATTTTGATGAAAGATGTAAAATAGTACACATGATCAGATACCTACAGTTGTGTAAAAACATTAAAAGCATATTCCTCCAAATTCTGCAATTTGTAGCTCAGTTAACCAACTTAATATGTAAACAGTAATTTAGTAATTTCTAAGTAACTTTTGTTCTATTTTCTTTTGACTGCACAAATACTTTGCATCCTAAATATACTTCAATGAAGAGATGCATGCATCAGTGGCCACTGGAAGAGAATAAACTTTTTTGTCTCTATTTAATAATGCTGTATTAAGTTTGGGATTTTTCATGGGTTAGTGCTAAAGTAGTTTTAAAATGACATTTCTTGCTTACTGGCTGCTGCTTATTATTTACTGATTTCAGGCTGTACCTGAAAGCTGAAAGCCATTACCTGTTAAAGCTCTCCACTGCTGATATTGTTACTATAGAATATGCTTAGTTGCCAGTATGCCAAGTCAGTAGAAGCAATACAGGACTGATTATGAAATGTTAGTAATGTGATTATTTTTTTAATATCATCACTTTATCTGATTTTTAAATGACAAGATCCGTGTCTCTTGACCACAGGAGCCTTGCTTATTTGTATGACCTACTTTACAGAATCATGCTGTTCATTTTGACAAAAAGATGTATTTTTTGTATATTTTAGAATTTTCTAAAATAAGAATATCTTTTTCAGGATAACTCCCTACTGAACTGAAATCAAAATAATACCCAACTTTAATCTGTATATCAACACAGCAGGCAAATATAATATTCAGTCTTACTGGCACAGCAGCTTTAAGTAGATAGTACATTTAATAAGACCATTGTGTAAAAGTTAAACCTTGTTTAAATCCTGCCATTTTATGAAGATAGCATAAGTATGGCTTCTTAAATTATCATACTGGGATCTAAAATACACTTTCTTTTATGCTTTTCTTTGTTTGTATTTCATTTGTCTATGAGAAATTGACAGGCATGGTTTTTGTAGCTAAGAGGGGATTTCTGTTGTACTTCTGTAACAATTTGCCCCCTGTGGGACAATGTGTTTTATTCTCACTATGGATCCTCCTCTTGAACCAAAGCCCTAGAGGAAAACTGGCAGACAAGGAGTGAGATCAGAAACATTCCTGAGTGTAAATGATATACTTTTGTGAGCTCTTAATCCATTCACAACCATTATTCCCTTTTGTCTAGAAGGGCTGCCTGGGGAAAAAAAAAATTGCTGCATGGTCCTTTGCTGAAGCTGCCTTTCTGACAGCAATCTGGGTCTCATTCTGGTTTCACTACCATTGGTAGCCAGCAGCTTTGCTGAAACAGCTGTAAATAAGGTCATTTATGGTTTCTTTTTGCTGGTTTGTTTAGCTTAACTTTTCCTTTTGACTATTCCTTTTTGCAAACTGTAATAATGTTAATCTATTTTTTTAAGATTCTTTCTTGTTACACCCTAAAAACCTTCAAATTATTGCTTTCATTACTAATTGTTAGATGCAGCTGTCCTTTCTGCCTTGATTTATTAAGCCAGGGAAGGAAATATATGTATTTGCAAATGAAGGGAAAAGAGAAAAGCTAAAAAAAAGGTATAGAAGTGAGGAAGAAATTTCACCTCCAAATGTCTCTTGCAGAGAAAATTTTAATAGATTTCCTAGTGACTTTTCCTCTACAGCTATTTTAATGGAGAGGAAATTTATCTTCAAGGTTCAGAGTTGCAGAAACAACTTTTTAGTAGCTAAATGCGAAAGCTTTTTAAGTTTTTGTAAATGGTCATATAAAAATTAATTAAATATTGTGAATATACCTATTTTTACATTCTTATGTAATTAATATGTATTATTGTTTGTAAATAAAGTCAATGATGGCACCAGTAGAACTTAACTGTAAGTTCAGATCTACTAGTCAAACTGTTATTTAGTGGAAAACTGCTTCCATCATAAAATAACTGAAGAAGCTTTAAATGTGGAACAGTCATTTTATGAGTATTAATTCCACTCCAGTGCAGACAGGGAAGTATTTGGAGAGTACCTGGAAGACAGAGGGTGCTCAACCACCAATACCACTGCTCTTAAAAATTCGTAAGATTTATATCTGCTATGTAGGACTGGTGGAGGGGAACACTTACCCTAGGATGTCTTGTTGAGGAACACATCCAGTGCAGGCAGCTCAGGTGCAGCTGTGCTGGAGCTGCAGGCTCAGTTCTGGGTGGGAGCCCGAGGCAGGAGCCCAGGAGCTGCCAACCCTTGGCCCAGGAAAGGGCACAGGGACCCGTGGCACCAGCCTGGGGACCAGACACTGAGACACAGCAGGAGGTGATGGCTCAGGAGGAGCAGCAATAGCTTTGCCCTTGGACTGTGAGGGTATAGAAGCCCAGGGGTTCCTTTGTTGGGGGTCCCTCCTTGGAGGCACCGGCTCGAGGTGTTTTCTGTGTTGCTGAACCCTGAATAAATTGCTTTATGGAATAAGACATCTGAGGATCTTCTAAGGGAAGCCTGGTGCCGAGCTGGTAAGGAAACCTTGTCTGACCATGTGAGAGTGGGCTGTGGGGGGAGTCAGGGGAGATAATCTTTGGCTCATCGGAGCTGCCCACTGTGAAGGGGCTTTGGTGGCAGCTGTGACAGTCTCTGGTGGCAGGACTATAGCTGCTAGGAAGTCCTGTGAGTGCTCAAACAGAACTTTTCTTAACGGCTTTCTTTGAGGACCATGCTTTGTACTAGGTCTCACGGTTGAAATCTATAAAGCATAGCAACATCTGTATTATCTTGAAATCCCCTTTCTTTCAAAGATATTTAAGAGTAATTAGGGACTTCTGAGACCTATAATAGAATGCTTACTGTATATATTCCTTTTGAATTCTCTCTTGAATTACCCTGCTGTTCTTGAGAGTATGAAATCTTTGCTTTCTTATTGCCACCTATGCCTCTCACAGACCACACATGTGATGTACTTCAAATCAACCTTACCACTTTTTCTTTCTCTATTCACTTTCTCTCATACACCTCAAGACCAGGTGCTCTTTGTTACTATGAAGTAGCCATCATACTACTACTACTACTACTACTACTACTACTACTACTACTACTACTACTAATAATAATAATAATAATGATGTTTACAGCTAGTTTGAAGAGCTGGATATCTTCATCTGAGGCTGTAGGCTGGTCATGGTCTTTTTTCAATGTTTCTCTACAAGAGTTTTAGCATAGTACAAAAAACTCCAAACAAACCATAGCTACCTTTTCTTTATGGTACCATACGATTTCAGCCTAAATATCTTTGCTCCTTCTACTCACTTTTTTGTTATAGTCCTACAAAAGTCCATTGTGTCATCTGAATATCTCTTTCTGTAGGACCCTTCATAAGAGTGTTCCCAGAATTCAGCTTTGGCTGCTTTACTCATTTCAACTTCCAGCTAGGAAGTTTTTTGTAACTTTTTTACCCCACCATGGCTGATTTATTTCAGTAAGGGACATCTATGCACATTATTTCAAATATTTGCATATTTCATTTATAAAATTGCCTTCACAAGGAGTGATAAATGAAAAAAATTTTGCATATCATTCTATCTCCTAGATTTGTCTCTGTAATTTTGCAATCCTATGCCCAAGAATTAATGTCATAAAAGTTTAGTTGCTTCTGTAGTATTTATAAGTTATTTTACATTTATCAAACTTTAGTTTTAATATTGCGAAGCTTATCTAATTGAAGACAAAGTTATCTTCTGAGAATTAAAATTTGTCTATCAATTTTAACAGTTGCTATGCTCTCTTAGGCTCACACTATGAATTAGAAATTATTGCCATTAATGCATTTTAATTGCACTATCTTCTGAAACTAGGCTGGATATTAAATATGAATCATGACAAATGTTTTCTGTAAGTATTCTTTATTGAAAAGGAGTTCTTAGGGTTTTTGTTTAAGTATAATTTCCTGTCAAGATTTTTTTTTGCTAACTACTCAGAACTGTGGGAAGAAAAAAAGAATTGGGTTTTTGCTACTCAGAGATAATTCATTGGAGCTGCTTGAGACTTTTACTTTTTAACTCCCTTTTCAGAGGTTTAAAATAATTTTTTTCTTTCTAAGAGACAGAATGATTTTGTAATATGTGTTGATGACATGAAGCAACATATAGAATATCATTTGACTTCTGCCTTTTTCAGGTCACTGTAAGAATAAGGAAGAGAAATTTTTGATACTGTTAATTTTCTTCATTGTTTCACTGTCTTTGTTTGTTTGACAGCTTAAACCATTTTACCTTTTTTTTTTTTTTTACCATTCAGAGCAATATTTTCAGAAAATATTGTTATATAAATTCTCAGTATGTTTGTAGTGAAAATGTCCAAAAGAGTTTTGGGGTTTTTTCTAAAGATTAGAGGGAAGGCAGCTCATCTACAGTGCTGGCCTGAATTTAGTGAGAAAAAGAGAGAGTTCTACAGCTGCAAAAAATGTCTATCTTTTTCCTCATCACAGCTAAATCTATATTTCAATTTCATAACTCACACATAGCCAGCTAAACCTAAGATCTAGAACATCAGTGATCACTGTTGAATCACGTTTAGAGGAGCACACATCAACAAAAGTAAATGACAAAAGTATGTCTGCAAATGAGCAAACGGGAAAGTAAACCTATGTTTCTCATCAGTCCCCAGAATCATGCTGGAATTTATTTGCCAATGTCAACAAATGAAAACATGCTGAAATGCATCTAAATATGTGAGTAAATGAAAAGTGACAAGTTACACAGTGTTCCAAAGAACACAAGGATGAGTCTGATTTCTTTTTCTGTGACAAAATAACATATTTCATGGATAGGGGAGAAGCAGGAGATGTGATATTTTCACTTATGTAAGGGTTTTACCAGTTTCAGATTTTCCATTTTAACGGATCGCCTTGGAGAACACAGTACAAAATACATTATGGATTACACTGGCTAGAATCTCTTTGCAGAGACTAATTATCAGCAGTTCATAATCAAAACAAAAGTGTGTTGTGGGTACTGATATTCAATATTTTTCATTAGTACTCTGAAAGATAAAATGCAGGCTGTTCATTATATTCACAGATCAAGCTACACTGTGGAAGATTACCAGCCCAGGCAATGTTTTGGGCTCTGTAACCAATTACAAGGTGTTGCTCACTTAAGGGAAAACAAACATGGGAGGGGGAGCCAGTCAGTAATGGCCATTTTACAGAGGATACCTAAGGGATTTAAACAAAACGTAACACCAACATGAACCAGAGGTGATATGCTGTTGCAGAGCACCTGGCTGCACTTAGAAATTCATATATAGTGTCCCTAAAACAGAGCAGGCTATTTTTTCGCCTTTTACTTTGACCTGGTGCAAGCTGAAGTACTATGTGAAGTTTTAGGTTTTGCAATTTAAGAAGGATGCTAAACAAAGGTAGGGAGTCTGAAGAAAATATTAAAAGTTAGCTAAAAACTAGGGAAGTCCGGTGATAACAGAACAATTTTCAAAAATATTATGGATGGCAGCAAAAAAAGCAAGCCATGGTAATTAGGGATCTCATTCTTAAAGGTGCAAGTGCCTTTCCACCAGCTTACGTGGATGATGCAAGAACTAAAGTACTAAGCAAGGTTTAAATCTTTATCTAACTTATTCACTGAAGAGGAAGAACCTTGCTTAAACATAAGTTATTTTAGAGCTATGTCGATTTTTTCTTTCGAAGAGAAATATATATTGCTAAACTAAATAACGTGAAATTGTACTGTTATTTTTTATATTTTTATAAAAGAAAAGAGAACTATTTTTTTCATTTTGGTCAATGGAAGCTCTCCTCTGACTTTCAGTTTGGGAGCATTGAAGAGAGCAGACTATGTTTGGTTTCACAGAATTACAGTATATTTTTATAGATGTTTAGAGTGCTGTTAACTCTGTGCAATTTGGATTCATTCATATCCATTTTATAGCAAGAAAAGAGTGTATTCCAGCCATTCTGAATGGCAAGGATCCTAACTTATGTGCATGAAATAAAGATGTGTGGCGGAAATTATAATCCCCAGAGTGACATGGAATAAGTATGTGTGGCCCTTTGGGGGTCATCATACAGACTGAAAATCTAAAGAGCATTTGAAGGTTATGGTTACATGGGAGATGAAAATAATCTGCCTAAAACTTGCCACCATTTTTGCATTTTTTTGGCCATTGCCACTATTTCCTTAAGAGACAAAACTATCCTCTCCTTTACAACAACCTGTTAAAAGTTCCTTCATAATTTGTGTGATTTAGTTTAAAATGTACTTTACCAGTGATTGGATGAGGAAGTGCAAATAAGTGGCAGGGAGAGGGCTTTTCTATTTTGCCTCCATTTTGTGTGGGAATTGCAGCTAAACTCAGATTGTACTCTACTGTAAATTTTGTAAGTATGAAAGAAGAACATTTTTTTTTCCTGCAATAGAAATACCCTCTGTTGTTGAAGTTTCATTTTATATTTTTTCCTACTAACCATAAATAAAATAATAGGATTTGTGCTAAGAATATAAGGCTATTTTAAATAAATAAATAAATATGCAGGCAGACTGTGAAATTAAACAGTTGTTTTTGGTTCTGATTTTGGTTTCTGTTCAGTTTGGACATGGTTTATCTTTTCTACACTGATGAAATTAGTCGATAGAGGCATCTTCATTACCATATCGAATTATGCTGTCTATATCACTGATGAAGACTTTAAACAGTACTGGTCTCAATACAGGCCCCTGAGGGACTCATCACTGAACTCCATCCACACATTAAACCACTTGGTCGATGCTGTCCAGATGAGACCATCCCAACAACTCCACGTCCATCAAATATTCTGTCCACCAAACCCATCTCTCTCCAGGTTAGAGAGATGGATGTTGTGGGGGATCATGTCAAAGGCTATCTTACACATGTTGATACAGATGACATCCCTTCCCCACGGATGGAGTCACTCCATTACAGAAGGCCACCAGGTTGGTCAGGCACATGGTACAATGGCCTTGGTGAAGCCCTGTTTGCTGTCTCAAATTACCTCCCTTTCCACCACATGCCTAAACAGAGTTTCTAGGTTCTCTTCAGTGCTCTTCACAGACACAGAGGGAAGATTGACAGGGTCCTCCTTTCTATCCCTTTCAAAAATGGAGACAATTTTTTCCTTTTTTCCAGTCATTTGGGACTTGATCTGACAGCCATGACTGTTCAAATCTCAGGGAGAGTGACTTGGCAACTATATCAGCCAAACCCTCCAGACTCTGGGATTCATCTCATTGGGTCCTACAGACTTGTGTAAATTCATGTTCCTCAGGTGTTCTTAATCCTGATCTTCTACAGTGGAAAGGACTTTGCTCCTCCAGTCCATCCACTCAGGAGGTGTGGGAAAAGAAAAAGAGGTTGACAGTCTGAGACAAAAATGTTGAGTACTTCAACTTTTTGTTCATTTGTTGTTACCAGTTTGCCGGTCCAGTCCTTCAGGGAGGGAATATAATTTCTTTGATCTCTTTCTAGCTAAAGAAGCCCTTTATCTGAAGAACCCCTTCCTACAGTGTCTTTTGCCAAGTTCCTCTTCAGACAGATTACATCCCTATCCAATTGGGCAGTGTCCTTATACTCTTGCCTGGACACCTGTTCCCTAGGCTATTGAAGTGCTATAGATACCATCCTATATGTCTTGTTAAAGTCAAGGGAAACAAATTCCACTTCTTTCCCCATATCCACTGAGTGAGAGATCTCATCTTGAAATTATATCAGCTTCCTCAGATACAATTATTTCTTTATAAAATCATAGGGGCTGTTCTGTAACATTTCCTAGTCCTTAAAAACCCTAGATGTGGATTCCAGGTGGATTTCCTCAGTGGTCATCCCAGGCGCTGAGACAAAGTAGTGGACTGGCCAGTAGTTCCCCAGTTATGCCTTCTTGAAGATGAATGTTACATTTGCTGTTTTCTGGTCATTGGGATCATCTTCCAGTTGCCATTCTATTAAAAAAAAGATAGTTTGGCCTTGCAATGTTATCAGTCTTTTCCTTTGGCACTTTTTCAGCCTCGTTGCTTGTGCATGTCCAATTTAATTATGTTGTCACAATGTCAACCTTTCTGCAACCTGCATAATGCTTCCCTAGCTGTCAAAGTTGTGAAATAGTCTGAAACAGTGAACTTTGAGAGGTGGCAGACAGTCAAGGGTGAGGAGAATGAAAGGGAATGAATATCTGTAATGTAGATTTTGAACTCTCCAAGCAGCAGCCTTGATAGCTACAACCAGAATAGAATGCTGATAAATTTTGAAAACTAGAATAAGCAAAAGTGGCACATCCAGACTAAGAGACATGAGATAGAACTGTAGTTGGGAGATTGACCATGAGCTGTACTTCAGCACGAGTGTTTATATTGAGAAACCCAGAGGCTGCAAATAAGAATTCCCAGAAAAAAATGAAGTCTGGAAAGAGAAAGTGGTCTTAGAAAGAGGGCATATCAGGCAGAGATGGGTAAACCCCTCTCTAGAGAAAAGGTGTTGGCAGGGGTAATTATCCCAGGAAAGAGTGAGCTGCATGAGTACAAGCTCCAGGGATGTCCAGGGACAGTGAACAGTTACACTTGAATTGATGCCTGTGGGCAGCTGTACAGTAAAAGCCCCATGTTTTTCTGCCAAACCTTCTTGTGCCAGCAGTGATTTCTCTTAGGGAATGGGCACTAAGAATCTTGTTGATGCAAAAATAATTTTTGCTTTTATACATTCTTCATATATAATTGTAGCTCTGTAGACTACTACTGTATAGTTATATACAGTTTTCTAACTCCAGCACTTTTATGGATCAAGAAGCATTAGACAAGCCCTGCCTTAGATTCAGACTTCTAGCAGCAGCTTAAATTCACGTGACCTGCACCTAAACTGCCCTGGCTCACAAGTTCTTAAAAATGGCAGATCTGGTCTATTATAAAATATGTTATTTATTGAATAGACAGAAGATTAACAGACAAAAGCAGTGTCACTTACTACAACCAGTTAAAACAAACCTACTTGTAGATATGCAAAAGCAGTGCATTATATACCTATATTATAGCTAACAAAGAAATAGTATTGATTAAGATTCAATGTAATTTACCACTGAATTGATGATGGGGTACACATTGAGTCCTTTCACTCAACATCCAGAAGAGTAACCACAAAGTAGGAGTCCCAACTTCAGGGAAAAGCTCTATACATTTCCATGGAATGTGCAGAAGACTTGTGAAAGTTTTGTGCAGCTTTTATAGTCTGTAAAGTGAAATGTCTGTCAGTCAGAAATTCAAGGCTTATCTTCAATTTTTTTCCAAGGCAAAATGTTTATTGTCAGCTGGGAATGCCACCTCCATTGTGCCAGAGATAACACTCTACTGTACTGTCTGGCTTGGGTTATCTCACTGATTCATATGAGGGGGCAGACGCCCTGAGTTATCTCACCAGCTGATGGAATAGCTAAGTTATTCTGTGGCAGAGGGAAACATCCTGCCACAAGTGCTTTTCCTGTTAACAGGAAAACAAACAAAATTCCTGAAGGCCTGTTCTAATCTTTTTATGGGAATTTGGCATGTTTTCAGCTTGCACATCAGCATGCCGTGCACCCTTCGTTAAACGGTAACCACATTTTATCACCAGGCCTTGTTTTGAGTCTTGATTTTAGGACTCAAAAGGCAACAGCCTGGCTAAGTAAGGCTGCTGGAGACAGGGATCAAGTGGAAAACTGGCAGGTGAGGTGCAAGCTTTATTCTTGCTAGATTTAAATGGTCCCAAATCCACTACAGGTTGGGCTGTGCTCAGTCTCCACTGTGATGTTACCATTGGCTGATATTTTAGTTATA
>VZTT01004854.1:5522-19399 GCA_013400855.1 Buphagus erythrorhynchus | reverse complement strand
CAGACTGTAATTTAGTCACAGTAAGGTGCTAAGAGAGATGAAAAATTCCCCTACAGCTTTGTTTCCCCACAAAATTGCACTAAATGTTCTCTTATTCTAACAGAAAGAGGTTTGGTCATAAAACCACTTAAATGACAAAGGGAGAAAATGTGTTTTTCAGCTTTTCGCATTTCTTATAACACTGAGGAAGTAATTCATCTCTGCTGAGATAACTGAATTTAGCTATGTGTCACGATGTATGTGATATACCATAAATGAAAGCAATGTGGAAAATAAAACCTCTAGACACTCACTTTTTAATTCAATGTTCAATCTGTAGATTGCCCAAGAGATGCAGACTGCATTGAATGTGAAGATGGATCCTTCTCCAGGATACCCAGAGGACTTAAGGAACATAAAAATCTAAATAAGCACAGTTTGAATATATAAGCACAGAAATACAAACTGGAAAAGATTACCAGGACCTATTTGCCCCTTTAATGCTGTTCAAAGCCAAAGCAGTGCATTAGGTAAAATTGACTTCTGGGAAGCTGATGAGAAAATTGCACTGACAGTAGGAATGAAGTCTCTTTACAATGTTCACTAAGTCACTTTTTTTGCCTGTTGATGAAAACTATTCTGTCAATGTTTTTAGTTTCTCTAAGCAAGTACATATTCGTCACAGAATAGGCGGCAAAATAAATTTTAGATAAATGACAATAGTAAATTCAGAAGTTCAGTTTATTTTCAGATTAGATAACTTTCAAGTACCATTTAACATTACCAGATATAAGCAATATTTTTTTTAAACAAAATCACTACATCACCTTCAATAAAACAGTCTCACCTGATAACTAAAAACAGATTGACTATGTAAAACTGTTATTTCATTTGAAGTACATTGTTTTAACTCCTCTTTGTCACTCAAATATCTGCCTTAGTAGATATGAAGGTAGATATGGTTAATTAATAAGATAACGTGTATGATAGTTGCATTTGACCTAAATCTACTGGCCTCAAAACAGCTGCAATTTTTCAATGTTCTCATTTGTAAATTTTTAAGTTGCCATTCATGACTTATGTTACATTTAAAATATATTGTGTTTGGTTTGCATTAATTTGCAAAGATTAATATCTGAAGTCTACTATTTGCCAAAGGCAGCTAAGAAGGCAACATAAACTAGAACTATTTCTTAGACTCTTTATGCAAAGCTCTCTCATCTGGAGTAGTCTCATTTTCACGGGAACAGGAACCAATAGTGTTAGTCATATCCCACTGCTACATATCAATTTAGGCCTTTGAGATATAATGAAATACACACACTGAAAATTAATATACTGTGAGGTGTCATTTTAATGGAATGAATAAATAAATATAAAATCTTAGTAAGAAAACTTCATTCTCATTCACATAATCTTGGTTCTTTTCCAAAGAATTTCTAAAGATTTTACAATTTCAGTAATATCCTCAAAAAAGAGTAACTACAGAAAAGAACTTCAAATATCTGTGAGTATTTTGGCATATCTTATTATATGCAATGGGAAAAAAAAATCAGCTGCTTTTCTGATGTAATCTAGCAAAAGCTCAAAACTCGATTCTTTTACACAGTTTTAAAGAATAAAACAAATCAATAAATTAACATTACACAGAAAAGGGACTGGATTCTTGCAGTAGGACAGTAAGACAGTGATTCAGTTTCCGTTTCTTGAAACCTAAGATAGGCCACACTGAACAAACTATTACTGAGAAAACATTTCACTTAACCTTAAAGAGTTAACCTTTTCAAAGTATAATTTGGTGTAAGTTAGTTTGTGCATTTCCACACCTTCTCTCTACTCAACATTTTGACCTTACCTACACACCTCATTCCTTTTTACTTTGGTTAAGCCTTCCATTTATTTTTTTGATTCCTCTAATTTGTTACTTCTTTTCCAACATTGCAAAGAATCACTAATACTATATTTGGTTTATTATTCAAACATTACCTTTTCTGTTTCCATAAGGTCTTTCACTTACTCTCTGTACTCAGCTAGTCTTAGAAATCCCCTATTTGAAGTCCTGTTAATCCGTCTCAAAGTCACTTGCACACACTTTTTTCCCCAGTCTTATAGGTGGTCTCATGATGTCAGAATTTGAGGTGAAATTAAATTGGTTTACATGAGAAATACACATGGCAAAGAAACAGGACTTATTTACATTGTTTTATATCACACCTGTCCCTTCTGATATTAATATTGTCAGATATAGAAAGGCATACTACAAATCCAATACACAGAAACTTATTTGGTATACCAGTCACATCCTACACAGCACATTTACTTTCCCTTTATTTCAGTGTGATCAGGCCACTTTATAAATGGCTATTAACAAGTGTTACTTTTAGCAGGTTTTTTTCTTTTTCTAGATTGCCCTATTACACTACAATTTTTCACATTATATTGGTTTGCCTACAGAGAATAAGGCAGATTTGTGAAGGTAAATATATCTGTTCTACAAGACACCTTGAGATAGACTGCAGAAAGAGCTATCTCTCTACTGAGCCTTATACAAACTCTTCAAGGACCTGATACATTTAAAAAATGCAGCCTATAAATCTTTTTGTAACACACCAAAATGGTAAGGCTACCTAGCTACTTGATATACATATGTATTTATAGCCGATGCTTTCCTTTTCTGGGAAGAAACCTGGCTGCAAGACTGCAGGAAGAAGCCAGGGAGCAATACAAAAATACAAAATTCACACACATTGGGCACCAAAAGAGAGTGATCCAAATTGGAAAATAAAATAAAATAGTAAGACAAAAGAAAGAAAGTACTTTTTAAGCATTTGAAATGAGCCATTTTTCAGGTAGAACAGCATACTAGTGTGTTCCTTTCAGTAAGCGTGGCAACAAATATTTACTCGTTTTAAAAAAGTGCCAATAGTATTGCAGATTGGCATTGATGAAGGAGAACGTCAGTGGGTATGGATTGACATGTGTGTTCACATAAAATACAGTTTAAGGCTTGGAAATGTAACAACAGCACTTTTAAATAATCAGTGAATCAAGAAATGCAAAAAAGCATTTCTACATCCTACTCACACAAGATATGCAGAGCACATCACAGAGGGCATCTGCTTCAAAATTTAGATTTAGCCCTTATAAGAGAGCCCAAGGAGTCATTATTTTGACAGCTTCCTCATCTGACAGATATTCTCTTGTATCTTTTCCCAGAACTCTTTTGACACAGTAGATTAACATGGCAAAAATACAAAGCACTGGACAAGTTTCAAGACTTATATCAACGTGTGTAAGGAATATACATTCTGTACTCTGTAACCTATGTCAGTGTCTGTTTTTTGATTTGTGCAACGAAGTAGTATGCTGCTATATGTGCCCAATCAAACTAGTGCTCCTGGATGACCAGAAGCCTTTCTTTGTATTAGTTTTCATCACAGGCACACATAACTTACCTGTTTGTCATAGACAACTTCCTTCACATTTCATTATCTCCTGCAACCTCCAAATCACGGAAAGCCACATTTCACTGACTACTCAGAGTCTACTAATAGGTTGTCAAAATAAGGACAGTAACAACAATAAAAGTCAGACTCTATTCACTCCTCCACACGAGTGTTTACATATCTTTTCTGAAAGAATCAAACACAAAAAAATACCCCAAAGTAAAAGTCTGTAAAGTCTTAAAAGCAGACCTTCTTTTAAAAGTTACAGATGATTTTCTTTCAGTACATTTGAAATACACTTCAATGCAATGCCTGATTTTCTGCAATGGACTGTCTATTTAATACTGTCACTTAAGTGCAATATCTCTTCCAATGTTCCTCCTTGAAACAAGTTGGTTTCTATGGCATGGAATCCTGTAAGCTTTCAGCACACTGAAGTCTCACCTGAAGTGCAGTCTTCTGCCAACTAAGAGCATTCTTCCATTGTTGTGGAGGAACAGTAACTTCTCTATGTGTCCACTTTGAAAGAATGAGTCGTTAAAAGGACAAAATTTAAACTCTTGAAACCTCAAGTGCTATACACAGTGCTAGCAAACTTTGAAAAAGTCTGTAGACAAGGAATTTTTGCCCTCAAAGTCCATATATCATGGAAAACACACTGTTTCCAGAGAAGAATAAAAAAAATAGGGAGATAAACCCTATACATACTGAGGCTCCAGACCTATGCAGAATTTCTGAGAAACTATATGTACAAAAGTCTCTAAGTGTGGGGACTATCAAAAATCATAGAATCACAGAAAGGTATTGGTTGGAAGGGACCTTAAAGATTAACAAGTTCCAAACCACTTGCCATGGGCAGGGATACCTTTCACTACACCAGGTTGCTCAAAGACCCCCCACCCTGACTGAACATTTCCAGGAATGGGGCATCTACAACCTCTGTGAGCAACGTTCTAGTGTCACCACCTTCACAGGAAAGAATTTCTTACTAATACCAAACATAAACCTACCCTCTTTCAGATAAAAGCCATTCCTTCTTGTCCTATCACTACTTGCTCTTGTAAAATGTCCTCCTCCACCTTTCTTGTAGGCTCCCTTTAGGTGGTGGAAAGTTCTGTAAGTCCCTGCCAGAACCTTCTCTTGTCCAGGCTGTAAACCCCAGCTGCCTTAGCTTGTGCTCATAGGAGAGGTGCTTCAGCCCTTTGATCATCTTTGTGGACCTCCTCTGGATGCACTCCAGCAGGTCCATGGTCACATATTTTGGCCCCCAGAGCTGGATGCAGCACTCCAGGTCTCTCTCATAGGAGCAGAGTACAGGGGCAGAATCACATTCATCGATCTGCTGGCCACGCTGTCTTTAATGCAGCTTAGGATACAGCTGGCTCTCTGGGCTGCAAGCAAATCTTGCCTGCTCATGTACAGCTTTTCACCCATGAGATTGCCCAAGTCCTTCTGCACAAAGCTGCTCTCAATCCATTCTCTGTCCAGAAGATATCAGGTATGACAGAGAATCTGTCCCATGAACTCCTTTATCACCTGTGTCAGGAAAGTCCTCATAAGGCCCAAAGGCTTACAAAGACAACGGTTATTTCATTTTTTCTGAAGAAGGTCTCATACATTACTTCCTAATCTGGTGATTTTACAGATTTACACATTAGTCTACCTTTTAATCTGGACCTACCAGTTTTTGTCTGGCTCATCACCAGTTCTCTGGCAAAGCCTCATGCATTCCAGCTTATCCCTAACACAAAGAGCAACCCAAGTTACTTCCTTCCAGAAAGCAGTGTACACATACATACATGTATATAACACAAATATATCTGCATTGTTCTGCAAAAAAAACCCCATTTTAATAAATTTGTGTCTTTAGTCTTCAATAGATGAATAGTTTAGAGCATAACCCATTAATTGATACTTTGGCACTGAATATATTTCCATAGTGAATAATTCCTGAAATGAAATACCCAATAAAAAGTCTTTCGCTGAATAAGAATGTTTATAAAAAAGAGTAAATACAAGTAAAAGTCTCATTGTTCTTGCCAACAATGAATATAATTCTAAAAATAATTTCAGTGGCTTCCAAACTACTGCATGAATGGCTTTACACTGAGAGCCTTTGTAATATTTGTAGCAGGTAGAACAACTATTTTTTCTGCACCATGAAACACTATTCAAAGCTAGTTTTCCTGCTTTGCTGGTTTTGACAAGCAGGCCATGAAAAAGATTTGCAAGACAATACACAAAACCAGAGAACTGCAGAGTTATTTCAGTATCCCTAATTACAATGCAGAGTTGGAAAGGCAAGGACTGTCAATGCTTTTCTTCACAGAACTCGACTATCTATCAGCTGAAAAAATAAAAGCCTTGTTATAGCAAAAGTCAACTGGATAATTAGAAGCACCTTCAACACCTGAATAGTAAAATATCTCATGTATATTTCATATGAAAAGTATACTCAATTATATTATTATTTCTGGTAAATCTACACAAGAAAACAAAGTTTAAATTTCAAATTAAAGGACTGATCTAAAGCATGAAACCACACTGAAATTATTATAATGTATGGGAGAACTTGGTGAGGTCCAATGAGAACGCTATGCATTGAAAGCTCTTTGGCACATATTTCTTAAAAGAAAAAGCCTAAAGTTTGCTCAGCTGTACTGCCTTAACAGCCAAACATATTCCCATTGTGCTTGCTCATAACAGCATTATCACGAGCTTTTATGTTTAGCTATTGCTCCAGGTAGGCCTGTGAACATCCAAAAGATGGTACATTCTTCATGGTTGTGGAGAGTAGGCAGCTGCAAACTTCTTTCTCTACAGCACAAGTCATTGCACAAGTCTGGGTAGCTGTGTTGGAGCTATGTTGGAGCAAATCTGCTAACTGTCTGTCAGCTCCATTTTTGCTGCCTAGTCCCTCACCACAAATTTGGGAAAGGAGGTAGGCAAAGCTCAGCAATGTAAGTTTCAAAACAAAGTGCTTGAACAAGAGTCAGAAAAATGGTAAAGTTTTAGAGAGTCATATAGAGCAACAGAATTACATTTATCTTAAAATGAGTGAAGGCCTTCAGCCGGGCTCTATAGTGAATGGCAAAAATATGTTTGCATATTCGCGATGAACAACAGCAGGTTCAGAGGATGACATTATTATCATTATGCTCCCTACTGTACTCCAAGGTTAATGTACAATTTATACATGAACATCAGTTTTCAAAAGAGATACTGCTAAGTCATTATAGATAGAATTAAATGCTATGAACAATCTTCAGAAATAAACAAATAGATCAAGAAATAGTTTCTGGGAAAAAAATTACTGTTTATGCTCATTTGAAAAGCTAATTCTCTTGCCATTAATCATGAGATTTTTCCTACTGCATGGCTATCAATGAACAACAAAGGAGACAGAGACACTGCAAACATGAGTGTGGACAGGTGGACATAGGTAAAGCTGAATCTCTCTCACTAGGTTTGCCTTCTTTATGAAAGGTAAAGAATTACCTTTATATAAACATAAAATAATCTTTATCTCTAAACATTGTAAAAATTTTCTTGTACTTATTCTATTTCTTCCTTGGTGGTGCCATAAGTTGTTGAAGAATAAACACAGCACTACTGGAAAGCAGAAAACTATTAATTCCACATGAGCCCTTTGTAACATGCTTTTTAGTGTACCTAAAAGCAGATCATACTATTTTCTCCATCAGAGGGGAGAAACCTATAGTAAAATTGTTTTAAGCAAAAAGGATCAAGGAGTTCATACTGCTAAGCTCTTGCAAACACAAGGGGCAAGCAGAAAAGAGTAAAAGCAAAAAAAAAGTCCTTTGTTCCTTCAGTCTTGAAGATATACCAAAGCCTAAATCACTGGCTACTGTACAGTTTGTTTAGGAAAATTCTCCTGCCACATCCTTCAGACATGTATTATCCCAGTTACTTCTTCTTTCAGTAAGAAAGATAATTAAGAAAGAGAGACCTTATTGCTGTAGTACTCCCAACAATCTGGAACAATTATTGCCCCCTTTTCACGTTGAAATTCTGCTACCTTCAATATCTATAGCATAAGCCACAAAAGTTTTCTTATGCTATATTGGACAGAGAAGACTAATGGGGTTCACTCAGACCTTCTTCAGGTCTTCTCTATCCACAGAAAATGCTGAATTGAAGTACCTTTTTGGCACAATATTTTTTGGTTGGGTTTTTTAAATGCATAAAATAACAAGGGAATAACTAATTTTCCATAAGAGAAGAAAATCTGCAGACTGCATACTCAGCTTGGACTTATTGTTTCAATATTTCTTTCTAGGAGAGTGAGACAGGATGTTTCCCATGCAGGAAAGAAGCGTGGGTATGTGAGGTGGGTTAACCTTGGCTGGAAGACAGGTGCACACCAAACCACTTAAAAACTCCTTCTCCTCAACTGAAAAGGGAAAATATAATTAAAGACTTGTGGATTGAGATAAAGACAGGGTGCAATCACTCACCAATTACTGTCATGGGCAAAACTGACTCTACTTGGGGGAATTAATTGAATTTATCAGCAATCAAATCAGAGCAGGATAACAGAAATATAAATAGATCTTAAAACACATTCCCCCCAACCCTCTCTTCTTAGGCTCAGCTTCACTCCTGAATCTATCTACCTCCTTTTCCCAAGTGGTGCAGAGGGGCAGAGAATGGAGGCTGCAATCAGTTCATCACACATTGTCCTGTCGACTTCCTGTCCATGGAAGAGACAGTCTTCCAAAAACTGCTCCAGTGTGGATTCCTTCCACAGGGTGCAGCCCTTCAGGAATAGAATGCTCCAGTGTTGTACCCTCCACAGGGTCACAGGTCCTGCTGGAACACCTGTCCTGCATGGATTCCTCTCCACTGGATCACAGGTGGAGCCTGTGCATGAGTCTGATGCAGCACAGGCTTTCCACAGGGTCACAATGTCCTTCAGGCACATCCACCTGCTTCTGTGTGGAGTCCTCCATGGGCTGCAGGTGGATCTCTGCTCCCTCATGGACCTCCATGGGCTGCAGGGGCACAGCTGCCTGGCCAGGGTCTGCGCCATGGGCTGCAGGAGAATCTCAGCTCTGGTGGCTGGAGCACCTCCCCTGCTTCTTCTCCACTGATCTGTGTGTCTGCAGAGCTATTTCTCCCACATGTTCCCATTCTTCTCTTCCAGCTGCTGTTGTGCAGAATGTTTTTCTTTCTTTCTTAAATCACAAAGGAGCTACTAGCACCACTGATATTCCAGGTCTGTCTTGGAGCTGGCTGGCATTGGCTTCATTGGACAGGGGAAGCTTTTGTCGTCTTCTCTTAGAAGCCATCCCTGTAGCTATCCACTATCAAAACCTTGTCATGCAAGCCCAATACAGTACAAATCATTATTGCAAAAAAAAAGTTTGATCCCGAATGTCTTACCTTACATCCGAAATATGTAGTGACCATGGATAAGCTAGTACATTGCCATTCTACAAACTCTAGTAACTTGTCATGTACCTGAACCCTCTAAAACTGAACAGGTTAATTCATGTCCATGTGCTTCTCCTTGTTTTATGAACAACACTGAAATGTAGAGAAAATACCTCCATTCTTCTTTCAAACTGTTTATGTATAGCAAATATTTGAAGCAATAATATTAATTTTTAAAGTATTAGCTTGAGAAAATTACAAGCCTTTTAGAAAAGTTCAGCTTTCATTCTTTCCAATTGAAGATAAACATCTGAAATATATTTTGGTTTTGTTCCTTTAATTTGAAGAACTTCTATTTAAATATCCTGACTTAAGAGAAAAGCGTGCCAAGCTATGCTGAGAAAGCACTGATTGCCCAATATTCATTGCTCCTAGCTTATGCACACTATAGCATCAATTCTACTTCATTCTAGTAGAATGTTAATGACAACTGCTACAGCTGCAGAGATGTTAAGTTTGAATGGCCTGTTGCAGGATTCAGATCCTCTACAGCAGTCAGCTGTACCGACAGAACTATTCCTTGCGTTAGAAAACTGACGTGCTACAGAAGTCTGTCTAGAAGATTTTTTAAATTGATCTATATATTAAAAGTATACTCCTTTTGTTGAGTTTTACCTGCCGTAGAGAAGAAAGGCTTAAACTTCCTTTAGTTTATTAAGGTATCATTCCTTACCAACATTTTATTGCTATTTTCTATAATGGTCAGGATTGTGAAGTAAGCTAATTTTTTTTTCTTTTTTTTTCTTTTTTTTTTTGGCTACCCTGAAAACGCTGCTTGAAAGCCATTTAGTTAAGTGATCCCACAGCATTATTATGGTGAACCTGCCTGCTCATAGATTAGACGTGTGCGTTCTTCAGTGAGTAAAGAAAAATGGCTGGATAGCCAGGCCCAGTGAAATGCTGGCAAATTAAACCCATTGGTGGCCAGTCACAAGAGGTGTTACCTAGGGCTCAGTATTGGGGCCAGTCCTATTTAATATCTTTGTCAATTATAAGAATGAGACCATCAAGTGCACCCTCTAAGACAAACATGAACAGCTAAAAAAAAATGCAAGCGTTTAGAGCTATTTGTCCTGGTTTAGGGCAAATCTGGGAGGAAACCTCTGAATGGGGTCCCTGTAGGAAAGAGATTCAAGAAGTCCCTCCCCCACTCAGCTCAGGAAAAAAAATTTCCTCGGAGAGAAGTGGAAAAACTGTTTATTCAACAGGCAATACACCTCCCAGCACAAAAATGAACAATACCAAACAGCAAAACCTCTCACCGTTCTGAAGAGATAACAGATTTAGAAGAGCTCTTTCTGTGGACACCTCAAGACACCACCGTATTTCAAAATTATCATGTTAATATTTACCTCCTGAAACAGCTGAAAAAATAACTCTTTGGACACAACTGAGTGTTGGACTCTTTCTTTTTATATATGTATAAATTTCCTCATAATTATCTTTAGTTGCATGAAAGTAAAATTTAAATGTGTACAGAAGGACACATACAAGCTGAATTAAAGAACAGAACATACATCAGTTAAGAATGTTGATTGAAATTATTCCTCTAAAATAATACTCACCATGAACTGTTGACACTTCTGTTGAGACTTTAGATTTTTTTGCCTTTTTACTAAAAAAATAAAAGTAGGTATATCCACAAGTCTGGTAACAGCCTAAGGAAAGAATTCTTTTCTTTTTCTCTTTTCTTTTTGAGTCTGTAACAGAAGAACAAGATCTGACAGAAAAAACTGACATCTGTGTGAAAACAGACTTCATAAATAGCGCAGAATAAAATGTACAATTGCTTAACATGAAGCCTTCTTTCAGAACATTTATTAAGAAAACCACTAGAAATTTTTGTTAGTCTCACTAAATGTCATTTTTGACTGAAGAGCAAAGATACAGATGGAACCCCATCTTACTGGAACAAGACAATGTCATCTATACAATTTTCATGGCTTAACCCCAACCAGAAAACAAACCCCATGGAGCTATTTGCCCACTTCCCACCAGCTGTGTGGGGGAAGGAATCAGAAGAATAAAGATCAGAAAACTAGTGAGTTGAGATAAAGACAGTTTAAAAAGTAAAGCAAAAGCCATACACACAGGCATAGTAAAGTGATGAATTTATTGGCCCCTTTCCATGGGCAGGTGGGTGTTCAGCTGTCTCCAGGAGAGCAGGGCCCCTTCACACACAGCTATGACTCAGGAAGGGAAGCATCATCACTCCATACATTCCCCCAGCTCTATATACTGAACATGACAGGTCTGCAATAACCCTTGGGTCAGTTGGGGTCAGCTGTCCTGCCTGTGTCCCCTCCCAGATTCTTGTTCACACCAAACTTCCTCACTGGCAGAATATTACAAGAAACAGAAAAGGCCTTGCTTTTGTGTAAGCTCTGCTCAGCAATAACAAAAACATAACTATTATCAACTCTGTCTCCAGCAAAAATTCAAAACACATCCCCCTACTAGCTACGATGAAGAAAACTAACTCCATCCCAGCCAAAACCAGCACAACAATGTAATGTGTTCTGCTAGCATTACCTACTTATCTTTTCAAGCCAAAAAATCACAGAATAGTTTGGTTTGGAAGGGACCTTAAGGATCATCTAATCTCAATTCCCTTGCCATGGGCAGGGATACCTTTCACTAGACCAGGTTGCTCTGAGCTCCATCTGACCCAGTCTTGAAATTTCAGGGATAAGTCATCCACCACTTTTCTAGACAGCATGTCAACTTCTTCTGCTTTTGGTACAATGAATTATTTTAAAATACTTGGGTACATATGTCGTGGTCAGATCATAGAAAAGCATTTTTTCTGCTCAAGCCATTTCTCAAGGGACAGATTGTGAAATTTAAAATATATTTCTAACCTAATAAGCATTATTACCTTTGAAGATGTTAACAGATATAATTTCAGAGAGTTCTGTAGAAATTAAAGCACACAGCACTTCTAGAATGTGAAGCTTAAACTTTTAACCATTATAAGGATCACAGTCTTTCATCAAGGTAAATATTTGTTCTTTGCAACTCTACATAAAAAAGAGCAAGAAACATAAGGACTCACTCTTTCAAAACACAAATAGCTGTGAACAATATTGAGCTTTCTCTCAACTCTACAGTTGTCCAGCTGCTTATTTAAATGGCATGAATTTAAGGGCTTAATAATTATATGTTACTGTGAGAGATAGAGAGTACTTGTACTGTAAAGGCGTAGTAAAATATGTTAACATTATTTTCCTCTTTATTCAGATCTTTAAGGAAAAAAATACTGCAACTTGCTCTCATCTGAAATTCTGCACTAGCATCTCAAGAATTTTGACCACAATTATATAGACACAGGCTTTGTTTACATTTTTACAATACAGCATCCATCATTTTGAGACTTTAATCCAAATTAAACATACAATGAAAATGCTGCGGTAAGGGAATTAAAAGTATTCAGTTAACTCATCTTTGTTCTTGGAAAGTGTAAGCAGCTTCCTTAATTTGCAACACACCAGATAAAATATATTTTTTCCCAGGGAGATTCTTCATTGTACAGTTCTCAAATTTTAAATGGCAAAAGAAACTTGACTGGAGACTTGTGTGTGGCTGCCATTTTTGACTCATCTCTCAGAAGGAGAAAACCTCCATGAACATTCTTAAGGAATCATTCTCTCAAGTTGCAAAGAAGTATTTGAACATCAATAATAAAGTCAAGTCTGTCACTCCAGCTGAGAACAAAGCTTTTCAAGCCTCAGAACAGCCAAAGGGACACACTTCTTTTGAGGAACAAATCCAAAGTGGCACTCAAGATTATATGTCTCCTGTGGGACAGTGGTGATTGCTTTGCTTTTTTTTATGCCTTTTTTTTTTTTTTTCTTTGCAGGGATGATGCACTTAAAAAGTTTTTTTTTGTTTATTTCCCTGTCTCATTGGGAACAGGAAATCATGGGCATTCGTTTTCTTCTTCCCTTTCCCTCTCCACAAATTTAAGCTAACTCACATAGGCTTTTTTTGTGTTTGAAGAGATTTTTATTTTGACTCAAAAAACCCTAACCAAGTAGAACTGATACCCTTGGGCAGAATGAAAGGTTTTTCATAAGTCAAGGCAACAAGTTATTTTATCTGTTTAAAGAACAAGATTGTGTATAGATTAAGAGTAACAATGCCACAAAAATAAAATGAAGAGTGCACTTCCATCTAGAAATAAAAATGCATAAGAATATCCAAAGACTGTGATTAAAGGATGTTATTTAGCTGCATGGCAAGCCACAACATGCAATAGGGAAAAAATAGCAAAATTGTGGGTGAATTTAATCTCTTATATGACTTCTTTGGCTTCAATCATGTTACAGCAGAATAAATTAATGTCTTCTCTGCAATCACTAATATCTCTAATGTAAATTCATTTTTAATTCTACTTTTAAGATTTACCTAGGAAATAAAGTCAGGATTTTTTTCATATGAGATGTACAATAATTTCACACTTAATCTGGATGGGAAGAATTACTGTAAAATAAACCTTGTTTTTAAAATGAAAAATTATTTAGAAGGAAGCACAGTGTGGTAAAGCTATTTTACATGCTGCTTGCTCAGACAAAACAGAAGTCTTACTGCATCTCACAGGTCCTAAATCCCCCCCTTGGCAACTATTCCACCAAATTCTGCAGAACTTTTCTGGTTCATATTAGTCAGAGAGTTCATTTCTCTCTTCCCTTATTTCTCTAAATTTTCTGCTATCTTCAATTGAAAGCAAGTGGAAAAGGACTATTTTTCCAGTCATTAATTTTACAGTAAGAAGAAATTTCAGCTGCAAGTCATTAACAGAAGAAATGAGTCAGCGTTGACATGCAACACCTTTAAATGTAACAGTAGTTGTGAACATACATAATCATAAAAATGAAACCAGACCCAGTGTTTTCTACTGAGGCTTGAAAGTTACTGAAAGGTATGAAAGAAATAATTTTGATAATTCACCCCATTCATATTGTCCTAACCATGTAATTGTGACATATAAGCTCT